>WSYH01000218.1:14785-118096 GCA_036426205.1 Ascaphus truei | reverse complement strand
TTTCACATTGATTTTCAATTTTGGATTACATCTTGTGCTTTTTTTAATTAAATCATTGTTACATGTTTGGCTTATTCCCTCGTTTCTGTGATTTTTCTATTATACTGTGTGCTAGAACATTTTTTTTTTTTTTAAATCACATTAAGGGTTTTCTTAAGGGATCCAGGTACATAGTTTAATCATTGTTTTTGATCTGTATGGAACATGTTGGGCAGATCATCTTTGATATCTCACATTCCTACACATGTATATTGCACTACTATCATAACCTCTATTATACATACAGTACATGTAATGTAGTGCCCTTCTTTTTGGTACTATTTACACAGCGTATGTTATATGGTACCCATATGTTATAATTTTTCCATTTATATCATGGAAGCAGTATATATGCCATATATCAGTCTTTCCTGTCATTACCAATCTGTATCGACCATATTTTTATTGCTATACAGATTATGGACTCATAAGTACATTTTTTAATTCCATTATCCTATTTTAGACATATCTGTATGTTAACCCATTGCTCCTTTAATATGTGTCATGAATGCAATGACAGAATATACATACTTCCCCTGACAAAGTGACCACGTGTCACGAAACGCGTAGGGAGGAGGAGCTTAGTCATTGAACCATCCCAGCCACTGTAGTTCTGCCGCAGGGAGAGCTTCCTAAAGCACTGACGTCACACGCCAAGTCGACAGCGTGTCTGTGTGCAGTGATACTCTCCGGTGTGGTGTTAGGAAATGCAAGCTGCGGACGGCATATTGAGCAATACCATCTGTTATTGCACCATGTGAGTGTATTTTATTACGTTTTATAGTGTTTTAAGCATTAAAGGTCTGTTCATACTACACTATCTTGTACGTATTCCTGTCTCACATTGGTGGAGGTGTCGTTAACGGACGCATCCCCGACGCCATTGAAGATAGAGGGTGTATCCTGTAAGCTGTCTCCTGTAAGCTGTCTCCACGTGGGGTTCGTGTGAGGAGCGAATTAGAAGGGGAGCAAGCACAGATCCTCTCCACTGAACATATTGGCGTTGATTATGTGAGTAGGATTCTTTCACATCTCAGATAGGGCTCTGATTGCTATAACACACTGCGCAATCAGGTGTGTCTGCTTATCTGTTATTTCAGACGGTGTATCCATCTACATCAAGGACATCTATCCCATCTGGAGCATCTAAACCAGAGCCCAACTACCATCTTAAAGACTAGAGACTGCCTTAAAGATCACGGTATCTTGGACTTTAGCGCTGGGGACTTTATATTTGTTTGTTCACACCTGACTTAGTGTATCACCTCATGAAATAAAATTATGTTTAACCTATAAACTATAAAAACAGAAATTAGCAAATATATCTAGTTTATTTAATTTTTTTTGAACTTGGTCCAAAACCTTGACTTGTAGGAATCACAAAACAAATATTAAATAATCTGTAACACATATGGCTTTCCTTAGGGGCTATTCTAAAGCTCAGACCAAAACAAGGAAATGCTGAATAATACAAAGATTCAGTGCCTTGGAAACACTTTAAAACTGAATACAATTATTATTAAATTAATATTAACCTCATTTGTATGGTAAAGAATCCAAGTAACAAATCAATCCATTTTTTTATAGGACAGCTTTCATAATGTGATATCAAGCCAGGCTGAACACAAAGCTGAGTTCACTAAACAGTAACTGGTCAATGATGGTTTTAGAGAGTGGTATTACTAGTTGCAGCATACTTATTCCCTTTGTATGCACTAGTATTACAAAGTATGCAAATACTTTACAACACTAAGGCCTAGATCAACACAGCTCAGTTAAAATACTTAACATGATGTTACCATAACTTAACGGTACATTAAGACTAAGGGTATATCCTCAAAGCACAAATAATATAATGATAAATCTTGTTTTTTCCATAAGGAGCATAGCTTTACTATAATGAACGTTAGTGATGACATGCAAATGATGCATTATCATAACATTAAATAGCCACAAATGTCTGTTACAGTTAAAGTGGGGACTTAAAGTTACTGTACATTGGCGTTACTCCCGTACAACCTGAAATAGGGATTTTACAGGATCTGGATGAAGGTAACAACAACAGGTTTACCTAACAAAGCCTTATTTACCAGCGTTATTTTCCTCTCTCCCTCCTTTCTTTCTCAACTTGTGCTAAAGATCCATTTCAGGGTCTGAATCGGAGTAACGCAAAAAAGTACTCAATGTCACCTTATTGGAAAATTATGCAACATTATGCTACAAAAACCTGATGTTAGACCTATGCTAATGAGATGTCGTTCAGACTTTGTTTTAGCATATAATTAGATTTGAGGATAACATGTTACAGTAACTCACTGTGCCTGTGGACATTTCTGGATCTAGCTCACAATATTTAGAAGTTAGTAGTCTTACCAACTTCGTATAACAGAATCAATTACAAATTATTTTCATTGATCAATTATGAGGAAATTAACCTTCCCATAAGGAAAATATTTTTTATTTAAATTCTTTTTTTAGATCAAAATGTGCAACTAAATGACTCCCTTGTTATTAGACATAGAATCAAAATGTAGAATTTTACTTATAAATTGCAAGCCCATTTGGGAAGAGCGCTGGATTTGTGTATTTGTTTTCCATAAATATAAGGCCATTCATTTCCAGCTGCATGCCTCCATGTGATGGTAGGGGGTAACCAGGCTCTCGTCTAAAAGTTAAGCCTGTTTTGGTTACCCCTGATGCATGTATAAGGGTCCAAGAGTGTTAGCTCTTGGGCCCAGTAACATTGTATCTTTTCAATGCATTACCTGTAATAAAAGTATTTTTGGTGTTTTTCCTTTTCCAGGCATGCCAGCAAGCAGGGATTGCTAGGATATGAGTTTCAAGGTTTTTTTTGCAGAGGATCCATTAGCAGAATGTGCTTAGGAGGTCGGGTCCGAAGCTGTCGGTTCTCCCTTTAATGTACCCGGGAATTATGCCTGATTCTCGGATACATGTAGGCACATTGTCCCGGCAATATCTCCCCTTGAAAACGCAAGTGCAACTCACCACTAGGGTTCCCTGCTTCAGCATACCCCAGAGAGGAGAATGAGGCACAGGGATGAATAGGTATTGCTGTAGCTGAGGGAATCCCTAGCTTAAGGGGTGTACCCCAGATAGTGCCAAGGTGACACAGAACCAGTGTAGGTTTTGTGGGTGCCCCAACCATATAGAGATTGAGGGGGGACTATGAGAGTCCAGTCTGAGTCTAATAGATAGTGTATGGAGAATAAAAATACAACATCTGTCTTATTCTGCCCCCTGTACCTATAGACTCAGAAGTATATTAAAACATATACCCTAGTGTATTAAAATATACTTTATTAATGCTTTTACATTCGGAACCGATGTCCAAACAGGCTGCCCGAGCTAACCCATTGATGCTGGTAAGTCTGCTGGATATCAGAGTTCAAAGCAGTCAGAGGATGCCAGAGGTGTGAATAGCATTTGGGCAGCGGGGAAAGGCGGAGTACCAGGTCTGGAGATCAATGGCAGTCGTCCGGGCTGCCACTTGCTCTGCCAGACCTGGTGGAGCCTGTCCCAGCGGGTGGCATTGAGATAGCCAGAGACGGAGGTGGCAAACTTGCACATCCCTTGGCTATTTCAGATTTCCCACTGACCCGGTTTTAATAGCCTGCTTGGTTCTGATTAGTTGCTTGGGAATTTTCCCATGCGATGATTGGCTGCTGATTTTTGTGAATGAAACTCAGAATACTATAAGAATCTGTGAGCCAATCAGATTGGAGTTCTCCGGTAGTAAGAGCGCGGGCGGGCTTTTCAAAGTTGCTCTTGCACGAATAGCAGAGCAACCGGCTTCGATTTCAAGCCTGAAAAGTCTGCCTGTTAGAGACTAAGGGCCTCATGCAGTAAGGCCCGATAAAATCTTTTCACCAAGTGTGGCGGATAGGTGGGGGATCGGCCTTTTTTTGGCGATTTGCCCTCGCAGTATTCAGTAAGGGCCGAATCCTTTCGATCCCTGCTGAAGCACTGCGAAAGTGACAGAGGCTTGGGGGAGAAAGGATGTGATGTCATTGAAAGCCTCTGTCACATGGTACTTGAACCAATCAGAGTAGGGATAGACTTCCCACGCTCTGATTGGCTGCCGTACCATGTGAGTCCGGCCATGTGTCTTTTCATGACGTCATCTTAAAGGCAATTGCAGCAAAGCCATTCTGATTGGCTGTGCTGTCATTGCCTTTAAGTGACGTCATCATTTTTTTTACATCGGCCAAAACACATGGTTTTAACGGCCCAATCAGGGCCGTGGGAACCATATGACGAAAATGTGACGTCATAGGCCTTTAAAAGCCTATGTCGTCTCATTTTGAAGCCAGACGCCGAGGAGGAAGGACCTCCTCTGAAGAAAGAAGACCAGAGCGTGGCACCGGACGGTAAGAAGACCCCGGAAGAAGGTAGAAGAATACAGATGAAGATGGATTACAACTAGAAGACCCCTGGATTGTCCTGTTTTATTATTTTAATGTTTATTATTTTATGGTTTTTTATTTTATGGGTTCCTGTTCGTGGATTGGTTCGTGAGTAAGCTGATCAACGGGAGTCGGTGGGGGCAAGTAATGGTAAGTTAAATAAAGAAATGTATTTAATGTAACTGTGGTTTTTTTTGCTTTTTCATGTCTTGATTTTTTTTTATGCATATCATTTCTTACCACTGTATGTATGTATGTATGTATGTATGTCTAGAGAGATATATACATACAGGGTAAGAAATGATAGTGTTTTTAAAGCTTGATTTTCTGTATTGTAAATGATTGTGGCTATGCTGCTATGCATAGATGTGTGTTAAATGTATTTTATTATTAGAGAGATGTAAGTTTTGGGCTGTATGCTATACTGTAGGTTATGGAGAGGCTTGCTTTAGTATATTGTAAATGTTGGTGTCCTTTTTAGTATGTTTTGAACTTGTTCTCTGTTACGATAGCTATAGTTAATTGTGTAATTGGTATGGATTGTATTTTAATTTTTAGGGATGTAATTCATGTGTGTTTATTCATTGATGTTGACTTTATTTGCTTACATAATATAGTTCTTGTGATGTCAGGCTATTTGAGTTGGCTTACTGTATTGTTAACATTGATTTGCAGTGTCTACATGTAGTTTACATGTTATGCTACATGTATACACTGTAAAAGCAATGTTTTAAGTGGCATTTGAGCCTTCAGATTGAATGATTAAATGAGATTTGGTTAGGAAATTGCTTTTTAATTAATTGAGGATGTTATGCATAAGTGGTGTTGCCATTGCAGGATGGCTTCACCCCTTAATTACCTTTGAGGTTAGTACCTGATAAGGTGATTAAGGGGTTCATTGGTATGTTAATGTAATTGAGATGTATTGCTTATTTATTATTTTGGCAACGGGCCCCAAGGATGATGCTGGCGACGGAGCCTTCTTATTGATGAGGTTAGTACAATTTTCTTTATTTTATTAAGGTATTTAATGTGTTTAATAATGGCCAAATAATGTATTATCCCTATGTGGATAATAGTTATTTGGCACATTATTGTACTGTATGTGCTGGGGGAGGGGGTATTGGCCCCAAGGGTATTTGGTAGGACTCCCCTATGGGTAGTGGGTGAGGGTGGTTGGGGGGGTTAGTGGGGGAGGGTATGTGGGTGATGGTGGGTTAACCCCTTAATGACTGTAGCGGTTACATTACCGCTATGGTGATTAAGGGGTTAGGGGACATTACATTGGATGTTTTAATTATTGTGTCTGTTTTGCAGAAGTGGATGGGGCATGGGCAGGATGAAGATGACGATGGCCTTCATCGTGGCAGCCGGACATGGGTGGTGAGTACTATATATATTTAATGTATTGTTGTGTATGTATTTTAAATGGACAACTGCACTATTATCCATTTGTGGATATTAGTCATTGTGCCCATTACTATACTGTATGTTAGGGGGGTATAGGTGTTGTTGGGGTCATATATATATGACAGCTGTCTGTGGGTGGTTTTCTGGGTATGCACCTTAACCCTGGCTGATATGGCTCTGGTGATATGGCTCTGGTGATATGGCTCTGGTGATATCCTGCTTTTCAGTAAATATGGCTTGAATTTAAAACATTCGTAAATAAGCTCTTTATCCTATAAAAATCCATACACCTTCCTACAAGTGCCCTAAGACATCTTACATACTGTTGTTCAACTGCATCCTATAGAAGCCTTAAAACGTCTTACAGACCTTTAAAAAGTACTGTGGCAGCCATCAGGTGTCTGAGGCCAAGGCCATAGTCAGCGCGATGGTGCGCGCGCCACACACAGAAGGGCCGTAAGGCAATGAGCACTACCATAGAGCGCGCGTGCACGAGAGCAACGGCGTGGACGATTTTTCGGGAGACAACATTCTTTTATTTTGTCGTGCGACGGCCGGGTCACGTGATGTCACGGGCACGCCTCCGTATGGAAGGAACTGTGAATCACAGCTGATCTTGGACGCCTTCACGTCTCCTTCTCCACATCCCTGTGGCCACGGATCGCCTCTGCAGCAGGCGCACGCAGCGCCATGCCCTCCGTCGCGCGCGCCTACTATGTACAAGGCCTTATGCAGCTGTGAATGTATATGCTTCCTCCATACTTCTGTTTACTACCGGTACGTGCGCCCCATAATATTTCTGTACCATTCTGGTGTTGCGATGGTCTTTTTTTTTTTTTTTTTAATCAATTATTTGGAGACAAATTCTGCAAAGTAAAAATGATTTTAGCAAATTGTGTGTTGTGCAGAAATCCCCTTCCCCATGTTTAAGGGGTAAAAGGGAAGTAGAAAGCTGCATTGCTAATATCAGTAAATAAATATTTGCTTATATTATGATTGTCATGTAAATGAGTAATGTTTGTTAAATTGTTTATGCACATAAATCCAGTGAGGCCGCGTTGCCTCTTTTATTCATCTTATACAGTGGTTCCCAACTCCAGTTCTCAAGGACCCCCAAAGGGTTAGTTTTTTTTAGGATATCCTTGCTTCAGCACAGCACATTTTGATTGAGCCACTGATTGAACCACTTGTGCTAAAGCAGGGATATCCTCAAATGGTGGCCTGTCCTTGAGGGCTGGCGTTGGAACCCACTGATTTAATCCATCGTGGTGACATGGGCTATTTGGTTATCAATGAAATACCTGTGATACCAAGTAGCATTATGTTACGTTTATTTCATGTTAAATGTGATCTTTTTGAAGTGAAACTTCTTTAGTGGCACCTATTCTGATGGAGTAAAACGGGAGAGTTGGGGGCGAAATGTGAAACGGAAGTGACGTCACGGCTAACCACCCCTCACCCTGCGTCTACTGTGACATGGCGCCGCTCCTAACAGCCGCCGCTCCCCCCCACACACCCGCTGTGACATGCTGCCCACACACCCACTGTGACATGCGGCTTCGGCGATAGCCGCTGGCGCCGCTCCTAACGGCCGCCGTTACCCCCACAAGTCTGCTGCCATGGGTATAGCAAGATGGCTGCCGCAGAGCTTCCGGTGCTAGAGTGAAAGGTGTAGCAAGAAGGCAGGCGCGGGGATTTTAAATCAGTCTCGGGCGTGGGCCGAGTGGACTCAGTGAGCCGCTGCTCAGCCTCTCTCCTCCCTCGTCTCTATCTCCGCTTCCCTGTGTCCCGCTGACTGAGCGCCGCCGGAGGAGAGGAGCCCAGGGATCATGGAGGGTAACCGGGAGGAAGCAGAGCGGTGTGTCGCTGACATGCCGATTTGCCGATGGACAGGAAGGGAGGAGGGAAGGGGGAGAGAGGGGGGGATGAGATCGGACCTGGCATTGATGTCCACATTAAAGGACATCAAAGGAAGAATAGGCTGGGGAGAGGGACATCACATTGAAAACATCACAGTCATAGTGATTCTGTGTGTGTGCAGTGAGTAGCAGGACAGGGCAGAAGTGGATGTGCATTCCCTGCCCTTGCAGCCAGCCGTTCAGTGCCTGTGTGTGTGTATGAATAAGGTACAGTCAGTGTCAAAGGCTGCCGATGCTGCTTCTGATGGTGAGATATAGCTGCATGCAGCTCCTGGTGTCCTGTGCTCTCTGCTAATATGCACTGAAGGAACCATCCAGACTGGCATGAGCCTTCAGCAGAACAATTAAAGACTGTCAAAACAGAACACACTGAAAAGCTGAGACACACTAAACACTGGAAATCTCAGTGCTAGTAAATTCTCAGGGTTAAGGAAATAGCAAGGTATCTGTATGACAAATCTCAACTGTCAACCCAAATGGAATATAACATTCTTCTGTGTACTGGAAATATCTGATCTATACAAAGTCAGCAATATATCAGATTGTAAAATGCAATGGTCACAGTACTAATACAACCTCAGTGGTGCTGTGCTTGACTGCAGGAGAGAGCACAGTTATTTGAGCAAAGGACACTATAATAATGGTACTAATTTTACAAACATGGTGTATTCATGCAGAATAGAAAGGGTGAGACTATTTGTAAAACACATCTCAGTCACACGCACACTCACAGTCACACGCACCCACACACTCACAATCACACTCACAGTCACACGCACACTCACACGCACCCGCACAGTCACCCGCACACTCACACGCACCCGCACACTCACAGTGACACGCACCCGCACACTCGCAGTGACACGCACCCGCACAATCACACGCACCCGCACAGTCACACGCACCCGCACAGTCACACGCACCCGCACACTCACAGTCACACGCACCCGCACACTCAGGCACACGCACACTCAGGCACACGCACCTGCACACTCAGTCACCCGCACACTCAGTCACCCGCACACACGAGGAATTCACACTTAGTGCAAATAGCTAATACAGGGGATGTGTGCCGAGCACGCGCATTCTAAGTCAAATTTATTCGCGTTTTGTCAATGAAATTGTATTTTGATTTTTAATTAAAACATCACCAACACAAATACAATTTCTGTGACAAAAGTCAAAGAAGTTTCACTTACTATGCGCGTGTACAGCACACACAGTTTTTTTATTATCATGATCAGCTACTAGGCCTGTAGGCCATGATAGAGGAGGAAGGGGGGTTGATGGCTATACTGGGACATGGGGTGGGAGTAGGGTATAGGTGCCCCAGTTTTTTTATACTTTTGGGTTAGTTCATTTTAGATCAGTGTACAATGTGTTCATTTAAATAGTTCTCGTATGATATAGGCCGGGCTCAGCACAAACGATCTGTAAAACAAACTTCACTGTGACTATGGAGATACGGATGACAGAAGGGGTACAGAAATTCAGCCCCTGGAGCAGTTGGATTATTTCAGCACAGACAGATTTGTAGTTAGAGGGTGGTCTTGGAAAAAGAATACCCCTTCACATCAGGAGCTGTGGTATATGTGGTATATGTGGCTGGAGTTATTATTTTGTGTTCTGGGGTGCCTTGCTGCTCTTATTGTATATAGTAAGAAGGTTGGTGAGAATGCTCAAATACCCTGCTTATATAACACCATACTGTCCCAAAACATAGAGAGGTGTATACCATACAGTGAGTAACCTTATTGAAGGTAAATAAGCTTTAATCCCTGAAAATTGAGAGTGAATGAGGGACCCACCACAAACAATTTCATTGGGGGCTAATGGGGCTAGTAGCCCAGTACTCACGGACACCTCTTGTAGTGGATGATGTGCTGCTGCTGATAGATCCAAGGAAAAACGAAAGAAGAAAGCACAGGGAAACACCTCCTACGCGTTTCGAACAAAGGTTCTTTATCAAGGACCTTGATAAATAACCATTGTTCGAAACGCGTAGGAGGTGTTTCCCTGTGCTTTTACTCCAATAAAGATTGTTATTTGGATCCCCTCCTGACTCCAGTCATCGATGGTGCTCTCTTCTTTCGTTTTTCCTTGTTGTATATAGTGCTGCTTTAATACAATATAAGCTAACAATAGGCTAACAAACTATTGTAAAACACTGTGCAATGTGTTACAGGATACAGTGGCACTAAAGAGGTTAAGGAAGGCAAGAAAAGTGTGCGTGTGTATGTGTGTGTGCGTGTGCGTGTGTGTGTGTGTGTGCGCTCCTGAAAGCACTCCTGAAGATAAATAGGAACTTAGCTGAAGAATAGGTGCTCACTGAACGATCCGTGTTCACCTCTCCGGATCAAAACAATACAGAAATAGAGACTGTCCACAGCACTCCAGGATTAGAAAAATATAAAGATACATTTATTACACGACAAGATACAAACAATACAAAAATAGAGCAGCGTTTCAAGCCAAACAGCACTTTGTCAAGTGAAGAAACGGCTGTTTGGCTTAAAACGTTGCTGTAATTTTTTATTGTTTGTAAAGTATCTTATAATGTAATAAATGTATCTTTATATTTCTCTAATCCTGGAGTGCTGTGGACATTCTTTATTTGTGTGTGTGTGTGTGTGTGTGTGTATATGTGTATGCACCTTAACCCTGGCTGTGCTCAAAGCTGTGACCATGCAGCAAGCTTAAGCCTATAGGGAACCATGTTAAAAATGTTTATTGAGGCAAAAAGTGACACTGTGTGCTCATTTGCATGTCATTTCCCAGAATCCCTTGCTGCAGTGGAAGTGCTGTAGGCTGGGTGATAATGGGGAAAGGCGGGGTTGCAGACCTGCCTAAGACATGCAGATGAGCATACAGTTCGACATTGGCCCAAGCAGCACACGTGTGGTACTAGGTGGCGAGTAGATTTTTGGGTGATTTGTCAACCACTGTACTAGCTGAGAGACCCGGCGTTGCCCGGGATGTAATTTTGGGGGGGCGGATGACAGGGTTGGGCTTCCCCCGGGTGACTGACTGAATGGGTGGGTGACTGACTGAATGGGTGGGTGACTGAATGGGTGGGTGACTGGTTGACTGACTTAATGGGTGGGTGACTGACTGAATGGGTGGGTGACTGGGTGACTGACTGAATGGGTGGGTGACTGAGTGGGTGGGTGACTGAGTGGGTGGGTGACTGAGTGAGTGGGTGGGTGACTGAGTGAGTGGGTGACTGACTGAGTGAGTGGGTGACTGACTGAGTGAGTGGGTGACTGTGATTTAATTGGAAAGACTATCAAATATCAGAAACATTGTAGTTGGTAAAACACTGGGAGTTTGGGGGCTGTTATGAGAGTATATGTTAGGGTACCATTTTCGGGGTTTTGTCCTGGGTCAAGGTGCATTTTACTTTACATCCTGGAACCAGAACAGCACAGGAAGGGTTGTCGTAGCCACAATATTCTTTGGCACCTTCCCCACCTTGGTGCAGAATGTAGTAACATCTGAGTATTACTCTTAGAATGGCGGGTCAAGCTGTACAGAACACCTGTACCATTGTGCATAAGTACCAAAAACATTGCGGACAACTTTATATAAGGTTTACAGTAGGTCTGTATTATATATATTATAGGGAAAAACACAAATTTAAATTTTTAAAATGACAGACATGCAATGCTATGCTACTTAAAGACAGAGGAGAAAAGGGAGGACAAACATTTTACACAAAGAATTAAGAGTGTTTCGTTTTGCAAATGACACATTTCATAAAGGTTCTGTGTAGGACAAAAGCGAAACTAACGGCAGTGGTGTGTTTAATAGGTAAATATGAGCACCGACTGAATCCTTGAACATGATTTTAACCGTCACCATTCCACAAGTAAAACATATGTTTGGGTTTTTGTTTTAAAAATGCTTGTGGTATTATGAGGGTTTTCCAGGTTCTCACAAAGGTAAATTGTTTAGCTTTGTTTGCAGTAATTACGATTTGCCATTCTTAATCAAAAAGAGAAATTGTTTTGATATGAATAGCTGATATGCTTGAGCCAGTGTCCCAATGAAAAGACCATGCAAAAAAAATGAGGCAAGACATTGAGGGATTACAATCTTTATATGTTTCTAGATACATCTTTTAGCCAATTAACTGAAAAACTTCAACTTCCCTTAGCAGCGTTTGCCGTCGAACATCTTACGTGCCTTATTTATTTATTCGTAAAATAAAATCGTTGTGTAGTATTGGATAATAGTTTAATATACTGCATTTTTCAAAAACGGGTTATTTTCCATGCTTGTGCCTCTTTTTTTAATGAGCTGTGATCGTATTAAGCTTCCTTGGGTTGCTATAGCAACCATTTTTAACAGACCACAGCACTTCTCGTCCCAAAATAGGCACCCATTTGGAGCACCGGGAAGCTGGATCTTTGCCGATCGGCAGCTTGGGTAATTACTTTGCCTTATAGTTAAGCACGGCTGCAGTATACAACAAAAATGGCAGTAGCCAACGCCTCTTTTTTAAAAATAACTAAATGAGGAAGATTAAGGCCCGTGTTTGGTACGATTGTGACAGCAGTCTACTCTGCGCGTGCTGGCAAAGCGAGCTGCTAAGATATGGCTATACAAAAACCAATTCATCCTTCTTACGCGGAGAAGAGTTGGCATTTCCATATGTTGAATGAACCGAAAAGAATGAGCAGATTTGAAGTCTTGTTTTCTTGGTAGCAGACCCAGACAATGAAAAAAGGGGTTGACCGTGACTCTGTTATTTAACACGGACTTTTGTTACTGCCGGTTAAAGCATTACAAATGAGGAGTCAACATGAGGGTTTCTTTATTGTTATATTATTAATCGATCTCTCTGACATTTATAAACCAACGGCAAGGTTAAATTAGTTTACCAGGTCGTTAATGGACTGACTGCAAGTTCAGCTGGTAATCAAAATTCTAGCGCACTGTCGCAACACTAAGTTTTCTATAAATTCTTCACCAATTAGATTGTTGAAGGGTTTTTTGGGTGGATTGTTTTGTGTTCGATGATTCATGTTTGCATTTTGGGGTGAACACGGAAATTCTGGTGCCATAGTTTTTTCTGCTGACACCCCCCACCCCCCTCCCCCTGGACGCCTATATAAGTTTACCTCTCCGTTAATATCCTTGCACATGAGCATGTCCTGCTTTTTGTTTGCTTAAATGGCTTTTCTTGTTGAACATAAATGATTTTCGTAATATCTAATGTCTTAGACGCTAAGGGCTATGGGGAAGAGAGCTTTCATGTTAGCCTCCCAGACACGGATTTCAAACGATTTGTACATCTCCTAACAAGCATAGCTTAAAAAATTTTATATATAATTAAAAAACTGATTTGGAAGGGTAAGAAAAGATCTTGGCGATCAGTGACGGCTTCTTTAATGCAGAGTTTTTCAGTGCATGTGCAGTTTTGTTTATAGTTATTACATTCAATATGCGCACGTCTCATTGAAAGATATAGAACGCAGCGAGCGATAACTGCACATCAAACGGACAGACAGGATAGGCATTAGGAGGAAGAAGACGACCGGTTAGCAGAGAAGCGTTACACATAGGAACCAATCCAATCCCGTACTCATATGTGCTGTGCTTTCCGTGCTGGGGAACATTTCAGTCCATAGGGAATACTGTTAGTGCAGGACTCCTCCCTAGGCACTGGGAAGCAACACTTGACAGCACAGTGAATAGGGGACCGCAGCTCACGGCATATAGTAACCGTTTTTTGTATTGTTATTTTATCTGTGATTTCCCTCTTTTTATATTCTTAACAAGTATATCTTTCAACTACCTGTAAGGAACGGGCTTTTTTATTTGTATTATATAAAGCCGGTGATGTCGGTATCTGGCTTGATAATTGAGATGTGGCTAATGTGGCAGACGTGCTTCTTGCTTTTTCAGTTCATTTGTAATCAAGAACCCTTTCCCTACCTCTATTTTAGGCTCCATGACCTGATTATAGGCCAGTTCACTTAGGATTAACACCTCAGATATGAAGTGGGCCAGCTAGCAAACAGAGGCAACTCAATTTATTGTTATTAAAAACTAGCCACTGGCCCGTGGACTTACAAAAGGATCCTATTTTTCAGGTAAAAAGAAAAACGTGCGAACCCAATAAAACGGTCCGAAAGTGAAAGCGCAAGAGGCTCCCCCTTGAACACTTTATTCTCTACACTGTTTTGCAATACGGCCGGGCCCGAGTGTCGTTATTTTTTTTTTTCTTTTGGCCGAGGGCTATTACGGATTACTGGTCTAAATTAAATGAAAAGTGTATTCCAATCGTAAAATCCTGATATGAACTCAGCGTCTAGATTTCCACAAGAAGACCATACATGATCATGGAAATTACCTACCACCCGTACATTGTTTACTGGGGACAAACAGAAGATAATGTTTCAGTTCAACTGGAACACAGTATTATTACACTAATTATAAATGGATTCCCAGCTGTGGATGCGTTTTATGACCAAGCAGAATGGAAGTAGGTGCTATTGAGTAGCCAGTGAACACGGTTTTTTTTTTATTCGATCAACATAAGGGGATTCTTTTAATTAGTCTCAAAATAATGTGATTCCTAACTCTTCCGACCCAGTGTTCACATAGATTAATGGTTATTATAGCAGGTTTTTATTTTTGGAAAGGTCAACAACAAAGCATGCCTACAGAATCTATCTGGTGTATGCCAGTCTTTGTAATGTATTAGCAATGGCACATGTACCTGAATAATGGTGAACAAGTGCTTGAATGAGTTTCAATAGGGCCTTGTCGGGCGAGGGAGAGAAAACAAGTTCTTTAGCTCTTTTACTCCGCGTCCCAGCCCCCTCTCATTCTGTACCTTATTCACCATCTTCTCCTATCCTTTCTCTCTAATCCTTTTCTCGTCCTTTCCTCTTCTCCTGACCCCTTTCTACCGTGAATTTTTACATTTCTTTCACCTCCTCCTTATTCTTCCCTCCAGCAGCAGACGGCTCTTACCCCTTTTTTCGTTTCGTTGCCTCTCCTCCTCTCCACCCCCAGGTCTCTCTCTCTTGTCTTTTCCCTGTCCCCCATTCCTTTCACCTCTCACTTTCCCTTCTTCCTTCATCCCCCTCCTCTCCCTTGCTTCTCTGCCTTGGTTTTTTTTTTTTTAGTCCCCCCCTTCTCCTCTTTTATGAACCCCCCTAAAAGCCACCTCCCCTCACACTCTCTCTTCATGTACGCTCTCTTCCTAACCGTCCCCTTTCTACTCATCTCCTTCACCTACGTTCCCCCCTCCCTTTGCCCCCTCACCTCCCAGGCTTTCTCCATCCCTCACTCACTGACCGCGCTTTTTCACTTTGGCTCTATCCACATCTTTCACCCCTTCTCTCTTTCATAATTAAGTCACCTCTGCTTGCCTTCACTGCGCGCTTAATGTTACTCTCCTCCCCCCCCCCTTATCCCCATTCCCCCTTCGCTTTGTTCTTTTCCCTTCCCTCTTGTCAGGACCTTAATTAGTCTCCATACTACCCTTACTGCCCCCACGTTCTCAACCCCTCTTCTTGTGCCCCTTTCCTCCTCCTTGCGCTTCTATCTGTCTTCACCTCCCGCTCCCCCCATTTACTTTTTCCTTTCCTCCCCTTTGATCCTTCTCCGATCCCTCTCGATCGTCCTCTCCTATTTTTCTCTCGCCCCTTTATTTTTACCCCTTCCTCTCTTCTTACCCCCCCTCTTCCTACGTATCCCAGCCAACCTTCCGCCTTTCCCCCTTTCAATTCCGTGTCATCACCCTGCTCACCTCCCCTTCATCTGGGAATTTACTCCACCTTTTATATCCTGCCTCCTCATTCTCCTATCGACTATTTCCCCATTAAGGGATCGACGTTTCCCTTAGTTATCCATTCCTCCACTCTCATCCCTTCCATCCCTCTCTTTTATTCGTTTTCATTCATTCTCGTCCCTGCTTATTTTACTACCTCTCTTTCTTTATCTATCCATCCCCCATTCCATTCTCCTCCTCTCCTCCCTACTACCCTATGGTACCCAACTTTTCTTTCCATCTCACGGCACCCCTCCTCCACGGACGTTCGCCCTTCCAGTGTCTGTTGTTCACTCCTTTTCGAGTCCTCGCCGTCCCTCACCCTATCATTAGGTATCCTACAACCTTCACCCTTTTCTTCCACCATTTTTTCTTCTACTCCTTTTTCTTTCCATATTCTTTCCCTCCCCCGCGCGCCGGTCTCTCTTTTCATTTTTTTGAGCGGCACTCTATACACCCTCCCCTCATTTTTCCTCCCTTCCACTCGTCCATTTCCAACCTTTCAACACGTCCTCACATCCCTTTTGCCCCCCCACTCGTCGCTCCGATTTTAGATCCCGCCCTCCCCCCTGCTTTCTGTCCCTCGTGACGACCTCTCTTCACCCGTGTATTCTCTGTCTCCCATGCGCCCCACGCCATCCTCCATCGCCCACCACGTTCTCCCCTCTTCCTGTCCCCATTCCTTTCTCCGTTTACCTCTTTCCATGCGTCGTCTTCTCTTTCAGCTCCCCCCACCCCTCCTTACCTTTTTGTCTTCCTCCATCCTTACCGCTCTCCCTTCTCCTTTCCATCCAGGCACCCAATTCCCATTCTCCTCCCCAGCCTTCCCTCTGCTCGAATCATGTTTATCTTCCCAATTCTACCCCACTTCCTCTTTTTATACCGCACTAGTTTGAGCTCCCCTACCGTAGATCCCCCCGATTCCACCTGCCACACTTTCCTTCTCTCCCCTCTTATCTTGCCCGCCCACCCTCATTGTTCCTGTTAACCACCGCCGCCACATTTTCCTTCAATTCTTTTGTCTCATTCCTGTCAAGCTTCCGAAATTTATAAGTTTAAACTGATCTCCCTTCATATCATCCCAGTCACGAATAGACATGAGTAGGCACCTGGAAAATAGGGAGTGTGTTACCTGACAAGAATAAAAATGACATGTTTACACAATTGCACTTTGAGTTCATTAGGGGGCAGCGGTGCGCAAACTTGGGGTGTTGGGGCGGATGAGATGTTCTGCCAGGGGGAGGCGCGGGGGGGGTTTACAGAGGTCCCGACCGCTTCCCGACGGGCACGTAAAATTAAGTGCGGGGGAAGGAAGGAAGGAGGAAAAGCGGAGAAGGCCTCTGTATAAACTGCAGTTACCTGCTCCTGGAGATGCGTCGCCGGCGTCAAATGACGCCGCGGAGGTCATGTGAGTCATTTGCATGGCAAACGTGGTCATGATGCACGCGAAAACGAAGGTATGGGGGGGGGGGGGGGAGAAGGAGGGGGCACAGGAGAGGGTAACTGCGGCAGGGGGGCGCAGGGAAAAAGATTGCGTCCCCTGCATTAGCGTAATCTGACCATGAAAGAAAAAAGAAAAGCATGCAATGCCTGTCATCATGTTAGGACCAATTAAACCTAGACCAAAAAGCAACCAGAACACACATGTCTGCTGCTCAACTGACATGCGATAGTGGAGTGTCAGAGATGTGTTCAAAGGTAAATCTGTATGTAATATGCGAAAAAGAAAAGACATGATTTAACATGAATGTCACTTATACACTAAAGTCCAAACCACTAAATCTCTTGTATATATGTCACCATATGCAAAAGAATATATGTTTATATAGATCTGCATTTCTTCATAAGCATCTCTATGTACCTTGAACCGTACTCAATCTGACTTTTGCCCGACTTGAAAATTGGATTATTTCCCAAAACAAACAGTTTTTAAACACTGACAAGACTGAAAACAATGGTTTTGGCTAAATTCTCAAACTTCCCAATGACTGAGTTCGCTGTCAGAAACCAATGCTAATACTATACTACCCACTATTAGTTTCAAATACTTGGGCTATGGTTGACTCCCATTAACATTTGGGTTGCACATTGATACCTTGACATGCAAAACCTATGCCAAACTAGGTGTTACCTTATAGGCAAAAAATAAAAGACCAAATCCTCCCTAAGGCCGCGCCCATGCTGATCTGTGAGCGAGGCTGCGCGGTCAAACATGTAAATACATTGGACCGTCCATACTGACCTCGTGGGCACGTGATGTGTGAGTAGGAGTGATGCATGCAGCAAATTTTTTGTATTTGCGAGTGAGTTTTGGATGCCGGGAATCACGGCGTGTGTGTCAGCCAATGAGGGCGTATCGCCATCACGTGACAAACACAGGCCGCTCTCGGACTCGCCCCATCGCAACAACCTCTGACAGGCCAAGGATTATCGGCCAAGTACAAGTGCGCTGAACGTCACGGCGCTCAGGTTGCACGCACGAGCCTAAGTTGTGGTCAGAAAAGCGGCATCACACAGCAGGATGCTTAATGCCTTTATAGACATGGCGGACATACGGTCAGGCACCCCAAAACACACACCTAGAAACTTGCTACCTCTACAATTCAATAGGCTTTTGACCTCCAATGCAACTACAACCACACATCGCCTGCAAAAATGCCTCAAAGAATAGATTGGTTTCTTTTTTTTTTTTTTTTTATACTCGAGTCTAGGCGCAAAGTCATCTTTCCTGTCTGCTTCAAATACTTTCTGGGCAAGCTTACCCAGCAGCCTATCCTGAACAAGATCCTCACCCCTCCACATGCACAACTTATAATCTGAGATCAGACTAAAGACTGTTCTGGTCCAAGGTTCAGCAAAGTATCCGGCCGTGCCTCCTCCTCATACCGTGCACCCAAAACTGGAACATTCTACCGGAACTCTCACAGCCACCAACAGACGTATTCTTTCAAAAACTAAAGCTGTCTCCATGTTAATATTGGTCTGTAACTTCACTGGCGACAAATTTACGAGCTCGGGCTAGTCCACGAAATTCGGGTACGCGGTGGATTGAGTGTTGTGATGTTTCTGCACGATGTGCATTGAGTATTTCCAAGCAGGGATTGAAGCATTTTTATTCCCGCTGCGGCAATACTGCACAGTATATATATAATCTGCATTGACAATTCATGAATTTATGACCATCTGGTAGACACGGAAAACATTGCAGCTATTAAATCCAATCAGTACATTTAACAGATCAGCGCCGTCAGCCAGGACATGAACCCAGGCTGGAAGCAACGAACGGGGCTGTCGAGGTGAGGAGCGGCGAAGTCCAGGTATCTGCCAGGTACAACTGGGTATTTGCTCGAATTAAAGGGTGTGGTGCAGTCGTCATACGCCTCTAATATATAGTATCTAACTGTGCATGCTAGTATTGTTATATAATGTATATAACCCTGCTCACTTAATGTAACCATTGTATTGGTAAGAGGTTTTTGTCATCATAACTCTATTGCCCAGGACATCATTACTTGAAAACGAGAGGGCAACTCTCAATGTATTACTTCCTGGTTAAAAAGTTATATAAAGAAATAAATAATAGGCAATGCAGAAGGGTGTACAAAAGTAGGTTTGTTGAGGTGTGATGCTTAAAAGGTCCCTCAGGAGAATTCTTTCTGGCGAGGTAATATTCCACAATTACTACCGAGGATGCAAGATGTCAAACAAAGTCCCGAATAGCAATGAACAACTTACTTTGGTGGTTTCGCTTTACGTATTAGGTAAGTTACCCCTGGGGGTTCAAAAGGATAACAATTGTCTCTCGGCATCTTTTGCCTGCTTGCCAAAGTACATCTCAAAAGAAACCAAAAACACATGGACGGACCGGTCTCGACATAAGGATTGTATTCTAATCCTAAAATGTGTATCTGCATACGGCATTGTACAAATCCTCAATGCTGCAAGTCCCTCCATACAGTTAAATATATTGAAACTGATAATGATTTTCTTTTGGTATTGTGAAAACTTCAAAGCACGGAAGGGTTGTTGCTGGATAATTGATCTCATATCAGCTATTTAAGTGTTCCTGATGCAAACCATCGTGCTAAGTAAGTGTGCTTCTCATAAACCATATCACTTTGATGATCTTCTTTAGCTGGGCCACAGTTACAGGGGTGGGTGGGTTTACCAAGGATCTCTAGACTGTATCTGTCACCCCTCTTCCTACTTTTCCCTTGTGCTAGGGGGGGGAAATCAGTTTTCTCTTTCTGTGCTCATGCTTTCCCCAACGCAAAATTATAATGATAGTTCGTATCTCTATATTCCTGTTCATACACTGCTATTGTTATAATAATAAAGAGCAGGGGAGTTACCACTCTTGTGAAGGTACAGTATGCACTGCTTACTTAATTTGTATAGGTTTGGAAAAAGTCACAGCAGTGTACTTTTACTGGGGACTATTAAAAGAACACATGATTTTACCAGCTATTGACCGACATCACAATGTCAAGTCCCATATTTTCACGTAAATGTGACTCATGAATGTTCTGCTTTCAGTACATGTCATGCTCAATCCCCCTGCGGAGAGGGTGCTGGTACCCAGCAAACTAAACTTGAATAACAATATATTTTAGAAAGGCATACTCCTCAGCTGGATGGAATCCACTGGCGCCACTTAATTATTGGATGTACCAGTTCACAGTTGTCAGGATAGAGCTTCCACAATCTCCTTCACTGCAGGGCGACAAGAGAAAAAAAAAACAAAAAAGTATGATAACACAAATATAAGTGACAAGTGGACAATGCTGGTAAGGGAGATTTATTTTCTAAATCTATTCCACCCACATTTTTTTCCCCTGTCTTTATATATATAGGAACGAATCTATATATATATAGTCACAGAATCCCTTGCTGCAGTGGAAGTGCTGGTGCTGGGTGATAATGGGGAAGGGGGGTTGCAGACCTGCCTAAGACATGCAGATGAGCATAGCAGTTGTATCTAATATATATAGATATATATATTATTTATATTAGTTAGTAATCTAAAATTAGATGTCGTTCTGTGGCTAAGGAATGCTTTATTTGTGCGAGTTTCGCATGATAACTGGAATCTATTCTTCCCGGCGATGTTACAATGAATGAACGCAGAGCAAAGGGAATTTACTTATAAAAACACTGTCTCTTGGAATGTTATCTGTGCTGGTCCTTCACCCGGTGTGGATGTGTTTTATGGCTGAGGGTTCAAAAGGTATATGTATGCACACACAGCTGTCCCTACACACATACTAATACTCTTTGGTTTCCATCCTGTAAACCCAATAGGGACCACAAAGTATCCACCACACACTTTTAGTGTGCTACAAACTCTCACATTTCCACACCCCCACCCACACCATTTATATCACCATCCCTCAACCACACCTTTGTAAAGCTCTGTATATACTGTGGGCTCTCCCATCATTTTAGTTCACACTGATACACATACACACTCTTTCTTCACTGCTTTCGAGGACAACCTTTGACACCTCAGCCATTAAAACACATACCACACCGGGGGAAGGACCCAGCACAGATAACATTCCAAGAAGACACTGTTTATAGTATAGCTTTTTGCTGCTTATTCATTGTAACATCGCGGAAAAGAAGAGATCAGTGTATCTCGAAAAGCTCGCACAAATAAAAAGCATTTCGTTAGCCACCAAGAACGGTATCATCTATTGATTTTGGATTATTGAGCTCGGCTAAACACGGGTACTGATACCTCGTAATATATTATAAATGAATAACAGGATAAATTTACAGTTGCATATATCTATTATATTATTGTGATGAAAGAATGAGTGACGGGTCGGCATATTCTGGTTCAACGGGAATCTCATTGGCCCTTGGCCGCCCCGCCACCCAACCTCCATTGGCCTGAGGCGGAGTGACGACACACACACACACACACACACACACACACACACCACCAACACAACACACACACACCACACACACACACACCAACACACACACACCACACCACCACACCACACAACACACTCTGTGCTTGGCCTCACTCTCCCCGTTAGTTGGACCGCCAGCTTCAAACCTTCAACCCCCCACCCCCATCTCTCCCGGTTGGCCCCTCCTCTCCCCGGTGCCCCTCACTCTCTCCCCCTCCCCCACTCACCCAAATCTCCACGCTCCGCGAAATACCCATCACCCCTCACGTTGCGCCGCTCCCGGAGAGGGGAAGCGCGGCCTCTGCCACCTCAGCAGCAAACTCCAGGCTCCTCCCCCTCGCTTACAACGAGGAGAAGTGCGGTGCTGGCCGGGCTCCTGCACTCCCCTCACGTGCGCTGGTCCCGGAGAGGGGAAGCGCGGAACCTCCTGATCAGCAGCAAAAACTCCAGGGCCCCCCCATCGCCACACAAACGAGGAACGGAGGGGAAGCGCGGCGCCGGCCAGCCCTCCTGCACTCCCCTCCAGTGCGCCGGCTCCAGGACGGAGGGGAAGCGCGGCGCGGGACTCCCCTCACGTGCACCGGCTCCCAGACGGCGGGTAAGCGCGGCGGCGGGCCTCCTGCCACTCGTTGCCCCCCCCGCCAGCTTCCCGAAACTCACCTCCTGCCCCAGCCAGATGCCACGGGGGTCAAGGGTAAGTCACCCACCATCTCCCACCCACGCAACTGTCACCCCAGTCACCACAGACCCACCCAGTCACCCACACACCCCACCCAGTCACTTTCACCCAGTCACCCACTCAGTCACCCATACCACTCAGTCACCCACCCCACTCAGTCACCACCCACTCAGTCAACCCACTCACTCAGTCACCATCCACTCAACTCAGTCACCACCACCCACTCACTTAGTAACCACCCACACTCATTAGTCACCCACCCACTCACTCAGTCACCCACACACCCACCACAACACCCCACCAACCAGGGACCCACACAACCCACCACAGTCACCCAGTCACTTTCACCCAGTTCACCCACGTTCACCCATGTTCACCCACGTTCACCAGCACCCAATCACTCAGTCACCACACCCCACTCCCATCCCCCACACTCACTCAGTCACCCACCCACTCATCATCAACCACCCACTCAGTCAGTCACACACTCACTCAGTCAGTCACCCACTCACTCAGTCAGTCACCCACTCACTCAGTCACCCACCCACTCAATCAGTCACCCACCACTACTCAGTCACCCCACCTCATCCCACCCACTCACTCAGTCACCCAACCACTCTCACAGCACCCACCACTTTCATCAGTAACACCCAGTACAACCCCCCAATACCAGCAGTACCAAGTACCACTAAGTCACAAACAGTCACCCACAACACACCACCCAGTCACCACACCACACCCACCAGTCACTTTCGTCACCACTAGTCCACCCCCACTCAGTCTCCACTCCCACCCAACACCATCCACTCAGTCACCCAGTCACTCCAGTCACCACCACCCACACTCACAGTCACCCAACCCACTACACACCAACCAACTCTCAGTACCCACCCACCCACACCCCATCCACACACCCACCCAGTTCACCGCATTTCACCAGTACCACTTTCCCAGTCACCCACTTTCACCCAGTCACCACTTTCCCCCAGCATACAGCTATATTTGCATATATATATATATATATATATATTTATTTATTTAGTTAGTTAGTTAGTGTGGGTCTGGTGTGTGTATTTTTTATTATTGTGGGTAGTGGGGGTGGGTGAAGGGGGTATTAGCCCCATCGGTGGTTGTTTAGGGCTTGCGGGTGGGTAGCGGGAGGCCTTAACCCCTTCATGACCATAGCGGTATTAACCGCTACGGTCGTGAAGGGGTTAAGTGCCCCCGCAACCCCCACGCAAGTCCTAAACTCACACCCAGGGCCAAATACCCCCTTCACCCACCCCCGCTACCCACAATAAAGATGACACGGTGGGTTAACCACTTCATTGCCTTAGCGGTTAGCTGCTAAGGTAATGAAGTGGCCTTTAAATGCCTTTTTCCTGCCTCGGATGCATGCCGGGGGTCTCTGGTGTGGGTATCAGCTCTGGAAACCCCCGCATCAATCACAGGCAGGAAAAAGGGCTGATTTTTTCTAAGTGTCGCCCCGGCCGATGCTTCTCCTCCAGCAATTGCCAACTTTAGTTGGCGGGCTGGATTGGCCATAAAATCTCCAATCTGGGGTGCCGATCAGCACCGAAAAGCTGATCGGGGCTTCCTTAATTCAGCCGGGTTTAAAAAGTGCCGATAAGTGGCTTATCGCCAGCCGTCTCCCGATAAGTTCTTATAGGGAGGAAAAGTTGCCGATAATTCCCACTTATCGGCACTTACCGAATCAGGAAGGAAAAAAATGGCTATAAAATGCCGAAAAAGCCTTATCGGGGCTTACTGCATGAGGCCCTAAATCACGACTTTTGCACCCAAGTTCTTAAAATCAAACGTAGCAGATGCGGCTGGGATTTTATGCCAATTTGAGTTCCAGAGAATTTGAAGCAACTCACAGTCAGGAGGGACCAAGTTCTCAGAAGAGAACTTACCGTTGGTGTGTGGAACTTCATGCCGATTTGAGTTCCAGGGAATTCTGGGCTAAGTCCCGGTCAGAGTGAAACTCATCTACGGAGTTCCATGCACCTAGGAAAGTATAGTTTTCAACCCCAGTCCCAAAGTAAGTGTGTCTTTTTGTCTGTATTTTGTGTATCATTGTGTGTAAGCGAATTTGTGCGTATAAACTTCAATTTACTTCATTACCTTGTTTTGCTCAATGAATGATCCTGATAAAAAGGTGTAAATCGCTTGGTCTCCCGTGACACTCCATTAAAGTATTCAATTATATAGTTACTGTTAGTGTCCAGGGTAGAGCTCACCTAGTTATGTTATGTTACATATATTTAAGTCTCCTGGGTTACAGTTGCAGGCTGTTATAATAGAATGGACTCCTTCATACCTTAATACTGAAAAGTAGTTTGGTACTATTTTGGATTTTTAATACAGTAACAGAACTGACCCACAAAATATTGTTCTGTATGTTACTATTTCACTACTTGTAATACCAATTTTTATTCATGAAATTTTCAGGAAAACATTTGAAGACAAAACTTTACAAAAATGTTTTGCCAAGAATTAAAAGTCAACGTGCAAAGTGCAATTTCTTGACAATTTTACTAAATTCTGGCAAAAGGGGAGAAATTCTGGCAATACATTGGTGAAATTGGCAAAACTCTGGGCATTGGCAACTTTCATAAAAACACAAAATTGAAAAAAGAAACACAAAATAATCTATTTAGGATATATACACTGGCAACATGGTGGTGTTTTAGAAATTCAAAATGGTTGCAAGCTCTGAGTAGCAATAAGCCAATAAAAGAGCGAGTTGCAAAAATACACACTTTCCTCTGTCCCTCTACTGCTAAAACTCTAATACAGGGACTCATTCTCTCCTGTGACTCATTCTCTCCTGCCTCAACTATTAAAACATTCTAACTCTGTATCACTCACAAAATTATCCTCCTCTCTTTTAAGGCTATACACTCTGTCCTTAGTTTCTCGATATACACCTGCCCGAACCATGCGTTCAGCTCAAGGATGTCTTCTGTCTAGCCTTTTTGTATCTAAAGCCCTCTCCTCCCTAAAACCTTCCTCACTCACTGCCCCACAACTCTGGATTGTCCTGCCCTGAAATATCCGTGACACCCACTCTATAACTTTAAAACCTTTACATCTAAAAATACACCTCTTAAACTAAACATATGGGTAGCTCCGCTGGCTGATACTATAAATCTCAGATGCACTGACCTTGGCCCTTTGCAGACGTACTTACCAATAACACCCTCCTACTGTCTCTGTAAGGTCTCCCTAACCAAATAGATTGTAAGCTCTTCTGGGCAGGGACTCCCTGTCCTAGTTTTACAGTCATATCTGAAGCGCTTATTCCCATTATGTGTTATATTATTATGTCAAATGTATTACTGCTGTGAAGCGCTATGTACCTGGATGGCGCTATATAAATAAAAAATAAATATATATACACTTGACACGTGGTGTTTCCTTTATTGTTTGTATGTCGTTGTTTCAAAGAAACCTACTCCTAACTTAAAACTTTAAGGGAGTTATTTATTAAGCTGCAACAGTGCCAATTGTGTTCTAATGCACTGAAACTTCCACTGAAGACTATTAGAATTAAATGAGAATTTCTGTGCAATAGTACCCTGATTAGCACTATCACAGTTTAAAAACTAAAAGTCCCTATGTGGTAACTATAACTACAAATATTAAGCATATACGAATCCATTTCTCTGTACAGATTATTTCTGAATTATAAATAACTTCAGCAGTAGTGCCCACCTTGATTTATAACACTTTACAAAACATGATATTAAATATTTAACTATTACTGTATTTTCTATACTGATGCATACTAAAAAAATAGTACAAACTGATTAAAATATAGTAATCTATATAGTATATAGTATATATAGTATATATAGTATATATAGTAATATAATAATCTAATAGTACAAAAGGCTGATTATTTTAAAGAAGGCAAACTGATGAATAACAAAATTAGCTAGTGATTTAGAAGATAACAAAAGAAATGCTATTTTGGCAGAAACACTGGCACACATGTACAGTAAATGGAGGAAGGATATTGTGAAAACAAAGGACTTAAAGACAAAACTGAGAAAAAGACTTGGCTAGGAAATGTTCAGACTGATAGCAAGAAAAGTGAACTCATTAAGGGAATACGAGATTAATTTGGATGAAGTCCATGAATATGATGTTATATATATATTCCTTGATATGTGTTTGTGTTATATAAATACATGCAGCTGTTACTGTATTTTGATCCATAGTTTAAAAAATATATATGTATTTATATGGGCAATAAGTATTGCCAAATTTGGTCTTGTTGCTAATCCAAGGCTATTCATCCTAAATCTGTAGATATGAGAATAGCTTGTGTTGAAATACATTTTTCATATTCAAGTTCTGAATGAACATAACAAATGATGGATTTTACTGTCTTGCAATATGTAATTAATTAGTAATTTCATAAAAATGGACTCTTTAGAAGATAAAATATGGTAAAAAGATACACTGAAACAGGAAAGTGCAGGCATTCACAGTAAACACTATTTGCGAGTTGCTTATTCCAGGCTCCCCCTCTATTTTTTGCATTGTTCTCAGTCAGTCACAACATATTGTACTCAAGACAGTGTCTTCAACATGCCTCGATGTCACAACACCCAACTGTGGTTGGGATGTTAAAACTTGACAAAGGAGAACTCTAATCATCATTGTCTTGTCAAATATACTATTTTACCTCAAATGGGTTATGTGAGTGCAACATATTTGATATATTGCTACAGTAAGTTAATTAAAGTCTTTGCATCACAATAAGTTTTCTTTGTGTTTTTTCCATACTTATGTCTGTAGAAAGAATTAAATAAGTTGTCATAAAGGAGAAATTTATATGGACTCACAGGGCAGTGATAAAATCAGTGCTTTTGAATCTGACAATAGGGCCTATTCACTAAGCACTGATAAGCCACTTATCGAGGCCTTTTCACCAAAAAAAGCCTACTGCTATTATGTAACCCCGATAAGTCAGTGATAAAAACAGTTTATCAAAAAAAATTACGAGAAAATTAAAATCACCAAACGCAGGTCGGGAAGCCACTTATTGGCAGGTTTTCAAACTCGTGCAATTCTATTAGCCCCAATTAGCTTATCAAGGCTAATCATGGCTCCAGAATAAAGATTTCCTCTCAAAATCCTCCCGCCAGGAAAAATTGGCAGGAAGGTGGTGAGAAGTTGCTGATAAGCGGCGAGAGGGGACTTAGAAAAAAAATGCATTTTTCCTGCATCAGATTGATGCCGGGAGTCTCCGGAGCTGATACCCATTAATATCAGCACCGGAGGCCCCGGCATAAATCCCATGCAAAAAAATGCATTTACAGGCAATTTCTTTACCTTGGAGGCTAACCACTAAGACAATGAAGGGGTTACTTGGCCCTGAACTCACCCCTCTGACCCCAATAAACATTATAATATGTACTAACCACCAATACACAACCCACCCCCTGTGCCCCCACATAAAAGCATTTTAAAATTTTTATACACAGCATTGATACCAGAGGCCAGCGTGGGTCCCCGGGTGGTCCCCGAGAATGTCCATGGGCCTCCAGGTTGTCCACGCGGGTGCCTGCAGCCCCACAGGGGTCCTCAGGTGGTGCCCATGGGTGTCTGGCAGCCCATGGGTTGTTCCCATGGGTGTCTGGGGGCCCTTGGGTAGTCCCCATTGGTGTCCGGGGGTCCCCGCTTGCCTGCGGTACCAATCCTGTGCCTAAAAAAAAATTATTTGCATACATGCAAATAAATACATCCCTCCCCCCCCCAATACATACAGTACAGTAATGGGCAAAATTCGTATTATCCAGATATGGTTAATAGCTAATATGCCTATTATAAAATAAAACATTAGCCAGCCAGCATAAATAAAGTAAATAAACCTTTCTACTTACCCCTGCCATCATGAAGGGCGTCCTCGTCAGCATACTCCAGCTCCATGTCCTCCGATGCAAGAAAGAATACATGAACAAATACAATCTAATGGCCCCTAACCCCTTAATCACCGTAGCTGTTAATAACCGCTATAGTAATTAAGGAGTTAACCTCGTCCCACGCTACCGAAATGGGAGGCCTAAGCACCAATCCCAGACCCACCCTATAGTCATTGATTGGCACAGTGGTATATTATACCCATATAATATGTGCAGTATAAGCCACTAAATAACTCAATGGTCAACCTAATAAAAATAATGAATGCCAAAAATACACAATAATCATAAAAATATAGAAGCACTTAAACACCCCAAAAATAAAAGAACTAAATAGCCTAATAGTACACATCACAAATAATGATCTATTTCCAAAAAGCTCAATTATAACAATTATGCTAATCCAAAACAATTAAATAAACAACTATCCAAGCAAACTATTAAACAAATAAAACAACTGGCCAAAAAAACAATGAATTAATTTAAACCACTAGTCAACAAATCAATTAATTAATAAAAACACTTGGCAACACACCAATTAAAACCAGTAGCCAACAAAAAAAGAATTTAATAAAAACGCTAACCAATAGCAAAATGAAATCAAAACAAGCCATCCAAATTACAAACAATTAATGCCAAACAATAAACAGACAAATAATAAACAACAGTCAATATAAAAAAGACTTTTGCCATAAAAATGCATTGACTGTTATTGTATTTATCTGTACCGTAAACGGGCACAGATTAATATATTAACAGTCAAAAGGCAATGAAAAACATAAAAAGAAAAAAAAACAATAAAAAAACCTGAAAAAAATACATCTATATACATTCAATATTTTTCTTACCTTTAGAAGCGTTGACCCATCGAATCCCAGCAATTCTGCAAACTCTCGTACTGCGACATCATGAAAGTCAATCCAACGCCATCCATCTTGAAGATCCGGAACAGGTAACAAAATTCTTCTCTCTTTTAATTTCTATCACCTTCTTCTATCTCATTCTGTAATTATTTCTATCTGTTCTTTAATCTTCTATCTTCATCTGTCAATCCATAGCCCCATGGTAAATCCACAACACAATGTGTCTCATCGGCTTCTTGATGATGTCACATCCTTTTGAACTAATGTGACCTATCACATGGTACAGCAACCAATGGGATTGTCGTCAATGGGATATACCATGGGATATAGCAAATGGTTTGAAGGATGTGACGTACCTCCCTTGGAGATGACGTCACATTCTTAAAAAAAAAAAGGCGGGCACATGATACAGCGTCCAAACAGATTGGAGCTGTACCATCTGGACCAGGGGAATGCAGCTTGCAACCATGAAAAAATAAATGAACATCACATAGTGTAGTAATGTCATATACATTGAATAGACAATATCTTATAGGGGGCTCACAAATGGCTACTCACAATAGAGCAGATATAAACGAGCAGTCATCTAACTCAAGGGGTAGATGTTCCCATAGGTATGCAGCAAATCTCAGCAGCAATCTCAAAAAGAAGAACAAACCAAATAGTGTAGATCAAAAATATATTCGTACACAGTAAAATACAATTGGAGGCTTACACTTAGGATGGTATAAAATGCGTGGTTAGTAGCGGGTGGCAGGTGCACAGTGGGTCGCGATCTCCCTGTGTACCGCGCTGTTCTCCGCTTCTCCGGAGCACTTCTGCATCCACGCCGGGGGTCTCACGTCACTTCCGGTGTGGCTGGAACCTACGGACTTGATGGTGAGAAAGCGTTCTCAGTGCTCTCGCAATTCTCTCTCAGGATTCTCTCCAGCTGAAACACTCTACGCATTTCGCCGTTGGTTAATACGGCTTCCTGACGAAGCCGTATTATCCAAAGGCGAAACATGCTGAGTATGCTGACGATGGATGCCCTTCATGATGGCAGGGATAAGTATAAAGGTGTATTTACTTTATTTATGCTGGCTGGCTAATGTTTTATTTTATAATGGGCAAATGAGCTATTATCTATATCTGGATAATAGTAATTACTGTATGTATTGGAGGGGTGTATTAATTTGAATTTATGCATATTTTTATTTTTAGGCACAGTATTGGGACCGCATGCCAGCAGGGATCCCCAGATACCCGTGGGGAACACGCGGAGAACACACACGGGGAACAGATGCAGGGATCACTGTGGGGATCACCCAAGGACCCCCTTGTCATCTGCAGGAACCACCTCAGGACCCCCAGACACCCGCGGAGACCACTGGCGGGCTCCCAAACACCTGAGGGGACCCCTTGAGGGCCCCCAGACACCCACGGGGACCATCCGAGGGCCCCCAGACACCTGCATGGACCACCCGCAGGCCTCTTGAATTAATGATGTGCAAAAAAATGCATGTCTCCATCTCTTTTGCACCAGCCTTTAGGTGGTGAAAAGAAATGGTGAGCTTTTATAGTACGAATCAGTTATCACTGCTTTGTGAATACCGCTTACTGGTAAAAAACGGCGGGTTTGCGACTTTTTTTCACTGACTGTTTATTGGTTATAAAACGATATTATAGTGCGATACTGCACTGTTATCACTGCTTTGTGAATTGCACAGCAGGCAGTATTGCGCTATTTAGGCAATTATCACACTTAAAACCACTTATCACTGCTTTGTGAATCGGCCCCACAGTGTTTATGGTGTTTCACATCAGTAAAACTGTCCACATGGACTATTTTATTTTTTAAACATTGTAATGGATCTTTTAGGATGATCCATTCATTATAATGTAATTGTCAGTGTTTTTTTTTTAGAAATATGATAGTAGCCCAGGGATAATTATTGTACATTTTCGGTATAGCTACTGTAGATATTGTTGCATGCAAATTGGTCATTTATTAGAATACACTCTATGTATATGATGAACTGCTCCACCTCAATACCTAAGTTTTAATGTAATTGACTAAGGTGCATAGGGACACAATTGTAACATCCAGCAACGCATTGGTAATTGTAATTGTCAATAATTAATCACTATGTCATAATGATGATAATAATGTCTAATAGCTAAGGTATTGTTGTAAAATCGCCTATAACAAGCATATGTCCAATCGGGTTGTTGATATAGTATCCACTCAATAATGTTTTACCCACACACAGATAAGATCAAAATGGTCCTATTTAGTATGCCTAGCAGTGCGACATATCTCATGCAGGTACATATAGCAGTATTAGAATACCTATGATAGATTTGACCTTATAAATGAGTAACCTATAGAATACACAGAGGCATGCCAACCGCACAGTGTTAGTATAAGCTCAAAACAATAGCGCATCAACGCCGCCACTGAGCGAAAGCACACTGCTAGTGATCGTTATGCCATATGCATACTTGGTCTACGATCATCTGTGATAAACTTTGGATACCAAACAACCTGATAAGGGATAAACAAACAGCCGGTCGATCTTGACGCCACCGCCGCTGCGTCAGTAAAAGTGCCCTACTCACGTTTCGTGTACTGCGTACACTTCGTCAATGGGGAAGAAGGAAACTTTTATTATTACAAAGAAAAATTGTTATTATTTTGGATTAGTGGTACATAAGAGAGATAAATATATACAAAATTATGCTCTCTATCAAATATTTGTATTTGTAAGATATATTATATATCAAAATGTGTTATATATACTTTGATTGCAAGTTAAAGGGACTCCTTGGAAGGGATCTCTTTTCCTCCTATTCATTTATTAGAATAGTAAATTTATAATAGGCTAAGATTTACTGGAGTGATTTAGAGCAGGGATGTGCAAACTGTGGGGTGTGCCCCCCTGGGTGGCATGAGATTTTCTGCAGGAGGCGTGGCGGTTACAGAGGTCCTGCGCTCTTCCCAAAGGCATTTAAATTAAATGCCGGGGATGCGGTGAAGGCCTTTGTAACGCTCTCTTACTTTGGCTCTGAGGGTTTCTGGTGACGCGTTGCCATACGCGACATCAAATTACGCCGATGGGTCAGGTGATGTAACATTGCCATGGCGTCATGATGTCAGAATGCTGGAGCCAAGGTAAGGAGGAGGGAGCGTGAGATGGGGGGGACAGCCAACCGGGGTGGGTGGAAGATTGTGCAGCCCTGATTTAGAGGATAAGTTAGGATATGTCATTGCTAGAAAAGGGTCCAGGACTTTTACAGTGGGTGCCCTGGATACTGATGATGTGTTAGATCTAGAAGGCTTTTGTTGGCTTAGAGGACCATGAATATGTGAAAGCCTACAGTAACACAGCTTATATGTTAAGGGTGGGACCCCGGTTATAGTATAAATGCAGCCGAAATATAAATTTGTCTGATGTTCCTGTTAATGGTCATTGTTCTGGCATGCAAGAAGTTAAATGACTCAGAAAGCTAGTTGCTATACGACAAGGAGGAGGGGCCTGTGGAGTGGGCTTAGGAAAATGCTTATTTTTTAACAGTTTGTGGTAGCTAGAGATGTGTTAACCTGCCAATATTTTATTCATTGCTGTTTTGATAGGACTTCCAAAAAGTTTTTTCTTTAAATTGTTAACATTTAGGCTCCTTTTCTTGCAACAAGATTATAGTGAGCTTTGCGACCTGGCTCAAATTGTTCAAAATGTGCTATTTCGTTCTGAAAGTACTATACTAACAGCTCTGCAATTTTCAGAGAAAGTAATCAAAATGAATTGAACAGCAATGTCCATTGACTTTTACCCTTAAGGAAACTTATTGCAAACTTAAATCGAAGAAAAGTGACCATTGTATAGAATATTCTACATGTCTGTATTGAAAAATTTAATAATATCGTTACTGTAGTTACTGCATATGGAAAATCATTTGTCAGTTTAATGTATGATTCAATGTATTATTTCAATAACCACAGCAGGTTTTGCACCCAAAAAACATTAGAATAGCATTTGGAATTGAAAATATATTTTAATTGATTAATAATGCAGATTTCTGTTTTGGTGAGAAGCCAGCAAACATATACTGCAATAATGCAATTCAGGTACACTAACTCTATACAGTAGGTTTTTTCAGTGCATATATTCACTGCCAGCTTATAATAAGTGAGAAACCGCATTGTCTAATAGTTCTGGCATTCATTCAGATACATTCAAAAATATTTACAGATACGGTACCTACATTTTTTTGCCTAAAAATTTAGGCTGCACTGAAAGGATTATCAGTTGGGCTATGTTCCAGTTTAAAGATGATTATGATTCTCAACATTTAAAAATCAGAGTAATGTTATATACATATATATAAGTGTCAAAAGGAGTGCTAATGGGCGTGGCTAATTGTATAAAACAAGAATCAAAGAAGTCCAGAGCAACATCAAATGTGACAACAATACACAGTGAAATACCTATATATCTCTTGAAAAGGGGTCATTTAGTTAATTTAGTCATTTAGAGCCACTACCTCCAAAATAGCTGAGACCGCTTGACAAAGTTAAAAAACACATTATACCATAACCAAACCATAATACTGAGTTTAGCCTATCCCATAGCCTCTCTTGCATTCCCATAAATCCCCCACTGATGAGACCCATCAAGGTCGAAACAGCTGTCTGTGGGTGTTTTCTGGGTATGCACCTTAACCCTGGCTGTGCTCAAAGCTGTGACCATGCAGCAAGCTAAGCCTATAGGGAACCATGTTAAAAATGGTTATGGAGGCAAAAGTGACACTGTGTGCTCATTTGCATGTCATTTCCGAGATCCCTTGCTGCAGTGAAGTGCTGTATGCTGGTGATAATGGGGAAAGGCGGGTTGCAGACCTGCCTAAGACATGCGATGAGCATACAGCTATATTTGCATATTTTCTTCTGGGGAGTTTTTTGTCACTTTTTTTACTCACCTAACTTAACCAGTATTATGGTTTAGCCTATCCCATAGCCTCTCTTGCATTCCCAGTAAAATCAACCCCACACTGATGACCCATCAAGGTCGAAACAGCTGTCTGTGGGTGTTTTTCTGGTATGCCACCTTAACCCTGGCTGTGCTCAAAGCTGTGACCATGCAGCAAGCTTAGCCTATAGGGAACCATGTTAAAAATGGTTATTGAGGCAAAAAGTGACACTGTGCTCATTTGCATGTCATTTCCAGAATCCCTTGCTGCAGTGGAAGTGCTGTATGCTGGGTGATAATGGGGAAAGCGGGTGGTTGCAGACCTGCCTAAGACATTCAGATATCTCGCTATATTTGCATATATATATATATATATATATATATATATATATATATATATATATATATATATAACAAACAAATGGAGTAGCGCCTTAGGAAGCTTGATAAGGATAAATCAGCTGTGTAAATCAGATAGAGTTAACAAGGCTATTGACCAAAGAATCCCCAAAAGGGCGAATTTGTGATAAAAACAACTGAAATCTATAGCAAAAATAAAAAATAAAATAAAAACCAGATGTCAGTTGAAATTCCAAAAAATATACTTAGTCCACTGGAGTATTGCTAACCGAAATATCTGCAGAAAACAAGAAGAAAAAACAAGCGCACTCCTAGTGTGATAAAGAATAAAACAGTATTTATGGGATTGTAAAATATAAAAAGCGCACACAAACAGAGTAAAAATAATAGCATTTATGAGATATACTCAATCGCCTTGAAGCTATGAAGGGAATGTATCAGCCTGTCCCGTTGGTGCCACCTCTGGTATATCCGTTGGTTCAGCAAGGTGCACTGGAGCCACCGCAGCCAGATGATGTAATAATCAGCAACATTGTCCCTCCAGATACACCTCCCACAGCTCTCACTGCTCACCAGCAGGCAACTGCAAAACCAGAAGCGACAGCAGTCCCAAGCAAAATAGCAACAGCTCCAAGGTACTCTCTCCATTCGTGCAGTTATGTCAGCCACAAACTCGCCTCTTTGGGAAACGCCCTACGCGTTTCGTCACTAAGGACTTCGTCAGGGGAAGAATTCAATGGTCAAAAGGGGTGTCCTTTATATCACCTTTACTGTTGTGATTGGCCAGTACGGATGGTGGGCGGGTACTTTCAATTTCACAAATTTAACCCTGTTTCATTGCTGGACAACATTATACATGACAATCATAAAGCACTAGAGCCTATTTGTAAGCAGTTTAAACATATTCCTACTAACAAATGAAAACGAATAGCTAGATGAATAATCAACATACAAATAATAAATCTTAAAAGGACAGAGATGAAATATTGGATACATCCAAAAATAAACTATATATAGAAGTAAAAGAATAACACATTAAATAAGCACAGAAAAATCTCATTGGAGCAACACACAAGCATAATAAAAATCATAAGAGAAATGCATGACCTGTGAATAAAAAATAAAAAAAGGGGGGGGGGGGGGGGGGGGGGAAGGAAAAAAAAAAAAACGGGGGGAAAAGAGGGGGGAAGGAAGGTGGGAAATGGAACAGGGAATGGAAAAAGGGGAAGGGGTGAAGGAAAAAGGGGAGGGGAGAGAGAAATATGAAAAGGAAGGAATAACAATAAAATACATAATATAGGGGATAAAATAACATTTTTAGCCTACAGCACCTGGAATTCCCAGGCGGTCTCCCATCCAAGTACTAACCAGGCCCAACCCTGCTTCTAAGATCAGACAAGATCGGGCACATTCAGGGTGGTGTGGCCAAAGACAAATTATATACCAAATAATATATCATTAATAACCATTAGAATAATCATAGACTGGAGAAAGCAGAATCAGAGACAGAAAAAACCTCAGGACCGATGGGGGCCACAACTCCCCAAAAACATACAAAAAACCTTTGTATCAAAGTATGTGTAATCATAGGCATAGACCTAATGTGTCTATACTATTAATTATTAATAATGATATTAATAATAAATGCACTTTCCACCTGTTATGTCTATATGGGCCAAAGGAGCACCTATAGTAAAATCAACCAAACTGAGATGAGACAACTATCAATGAGGGGACGGAAAACCCATCCAAAACAGACCTCAGAGAAGGGGTTAAGGCACATTAGCATGTTTATTGGGGACAATTTCCCCCAATAAAAAACACACACACCCCCCACCCCCTAACACATATAGTACAGTAATGGGCAAAATTACTATTATCCACATATGGATAATAATGCATTTGCCCATTTTAAAGACATATAAATTACAATACATACAGTCAATATATATGACACTTACCTTTTACAGGCACCCACGATGAAGGCCGTCTTCATCCTCATCTTCATCTTGCCCATGCCCCTCCGGTGCTGCAAAACATGCACAACAATCACAATAGCCAATGTAATGTCCCCTAACCCCTTAATCACCATAGCGGTTATTAACTGCTACAGTCATTAAGGGGTTAACCCACCCTCACCCACCACTAGGGAGGCCTATATACCCTACCCCACTAACCCCCCCACCCCGTGAGGCCTAACCACCCTCACCCACTACCCAGCCGGGAGGCATACCCACATACCCTTGGGGCCAATACCCCCTCCCCCCACCCCCAGTACCCACAATAAAAACAATACATAGCCCCACAATAAACATTATTCTATTTATTAAATACATAACCCAACCCCTCTGTCCCCCCATAAATACATGATTTATTCTTTTACATACAGGGTTCATACCCCAGGCCCACGTGAGTCCCCAGTGGGCCTGACGGGTCACCTCACAGACCTACAGGTTACCAGCAACATGTTTCATACAGGTTCTGGAGGCCTGTTGGTGGGTCCCGCCAGGTGCCAGGGCCCACCAGGTGGTCTCCGCGGGTCACCGTGGGCCACAATTGGGTCCCCACGGTAGGCCCACGGATGTCTGGGGGCCCCGGGTCAGACACACAGGTGTCTGAGGGGCCTCGGGTGGTTCCCACAGGGGTCTGGGGACTGTGGGGTCTGTGGGGTCTGTGGGGCCACTGGTTCTTCCCCGCACACTACGGGTCCGCGGTGCCCCCACAGATGTGGGGCCACCGGTTCTTCCCCGCAGGTGTTCCCCGTGGACCACACAGCCTGGTACCCGTGAGATACCCGAGGATACCTCAGGTGGTCTCCAGAGGTCTCTCGCAGACCTGAGGAACCAACCCTGTATGTAAAAAAAATAAACCTGACCCATACATTCAATACATCAATCCCCCCCCAACACATACAGTACAATAATGTGCAAAATATCTATTATCCAGATATGGATAATAGATTATTTGCCCATTATTAAACACATTAACTAGCATAATAACATAAATAAAGTTCTACTGACCTCATCAATAAGAAGCCCCCGTCGCCAGCAAAATCCTTGTCCTCCGTTGCCAACAAAATACATAGCCAATACATTGCAATTACATTCAGATATCAATGAACCCCTTAATCACCTTATCGGATAATAACCGCAAAGGTAATTTAGTGGTTAAGCCATCCTGGCCCGATACCCACCCTTCACCCATTCATTTGTACAGTGGCTTCATCATGCAACTATATATATACACATATATATATATATATATATATATATATATATATATATATATATATAAAGAGAGAGAGAGAGAGAGAGAGAGAGAGATTGAGAGAGAGAGAGAGAGAGAGAGAGAGACATGATGGACCACTATACAAATAAATGTAGAAGGGTTATCAAAAACATGCACAACTACAAATACCACTTCTCCTTACAGACACAGTACAATAAAATCATATTTCCTCAAAAAATCCAATCTCATATTCCAATCAAAAGCCTCAAATGCCAATCAAAACATTGCATTTACATTGTATACATGATGCATACAATCTATGTACCATGTACACTCTGCCAATGAATGTTAACAATAACATATTCCAAACAAAATACCTATACATCCAAACAAGTATACTATCTAAACCAATCAAGTCACCATAAATCAATTAGCATTCATTAATCAAATCACTAAACAATTTAAATTCCATCCATAACAATTAAACAATTAAGTATTTCAATCGTTAAATAGAACAAGTTACCATCAGACAAAATATAAATACCAAAAAGAATACAATATACAAAAGCAAGCCTCACCCTGACCTAAAGTACACCATGCAAGACCAAAAATTACATCTATCTAATTCGAAAATACATTACACACACATTTATGCATAGCAGCATAGCCAAAATAATTTTAAACACAGCAATACAAGCATTTCCTACCAAACCATTTCTTACCCTGTATGTATATATCGATCTAGACATACATACATACATACATACATACATACATACAGTTGCAAGAAATTATCTCTCTAAAAAAAAAAAAAACACATGTAAAAAAACAAAAAAAATTTGAACAAGTTAAATAAAATACATTTCTTTTGTTCACTTACCATTACTTGACCCACTCACCGACTTCCGTTGAACCGCTTACTCTCGAACCAATCCACGCACAGGAACCCACAAAATAATAAACCATAAAATAATAAACAATAAAATAATAAACCAAAACAATCCACGGGTCTTCTATTTGTAATCCATCTTCATCTGTATTCTTCTTTCTTGTATCTTCTTCCGCTCTCTTCCGGGGTCTTCTTCTCTTCTTCGGCCACGCCCTGGTCTTCTTTTTCTTCCGGAGGTCCTTCCTCCTCGGCGTCTGCCTTCAAAATGAGATGACATAGGCTTTTATAGGCCTATGACGTCACATTTTCGTCATATGGTTCCCACGGCCCTGATTGGGCCGTGCAAAGCATGTGCTTTGGCCGAGAAAAAAAAATGATGACGTCATTTAAAGGCAAGGAAAGCACAATCAGAGTTGGGATGTATTTCCCACGCTCTGATTGGCTACCGTACCATGTGAGGCCGGCCATCTTTCTTTTCATGACGTCATCTTAAAGGCAATTGAAGCACAGCCATTCTGATTGAAGCTGCATTAATGTAAATTTTAATAATCGTGTGCAGGAGCAGGGGGTCCCCTGAGCTGAACCACATTGATTTCTGCCTCAGAGACCCCCTGCTTCCCGAGTTACAGGCCCCGGTTTGGGGCATCAGTGCCAGTGTGGATGCCATCTTTATAGAGCCCACGTCGCGTCTTGGACGCTATAAAGATGGCGGCGACACTGGCACCCGATGCCCCATACCGCGGCCTGTAACTCGGGAAGCAGGGGGTCTCTGAGGGAGAAATCAATGCGGTTCAGCTCAGGGGACCCCCTGCTCCCGCACACTATTATTAAAAATACATTAAAGCAGCTTCATTACCATAGCGGATAGCCGCTATGGTAATGAATTATTATTTATTGTTATGTGTGTTTTAATATTAGTGTAGATGTGCATGGGGTCTCCTGTGCTGAACCGCATTGGTTTCAGCCTCGGGGACCCCCTACTTCAGGAGATATAGGCCCCTTTATGGAGTGCCGGTATCCCCTGCAGAATTTAAATATCCCGGTCACGTGACGGGGGAGCTTCAAAGTGCAGGGGATACCGGCACCCCATAACGGGGCCTGTATCTCCTGAAGTAGGGGGTCCTCGGACATGAAACCAATGCGGTTCAGCTCAGGAGACCCCTGCTCATGAGCACTATTACTAAAATGTATTTATTTAGTGTACGATCGCCTGTAACAGTCTTGCATGGAGATAGCGTACGTAAAGGTTAAGAACACTAGCAGGGGGAAAAAAAGCAACACGTATGCTGTGGCTGTTCTGAGCTATTTTGAGCAGGTACGTTAAAAAATGGGCTCAAGGCCTTAGTGAATCGCGTCCCCGGCCTCACTTTTTAACGAACCTGCTTTTATGCAAAATCAGAACGCAAAGCCATTGAGCTTAGTGCATAGCCCCCTCTGTTCTTTATTTCTGTGTTTGTATTCTGTTGTCTTAGCCCGACTTGACAGACTAATTCTATTGCATCGCATTGCAGATTGTAATATATTTAGAGATCACTCTGTGGCAGTAGGATGTCTGTGTCAATTTATACAAAAGTAATGAGCTGGACTGATAAGGACAACACCATTTTTAATGGAGAAGCAAATCCAACTTTAGAAGACCAGACTGTAGGAATTCCCAGATTTAGGCAATGTTTTCATAAATTGAATAAACTTTATGAAACACAGATGAGATTGGGGTGAGACATTTCAAGATTGGAACATTATGTTAAAAAGAAAATGATTCCTAGAGGGCTAAGGATAAAATTGCAACCTTCTCATCACATTATTGAGGCTGTATTTTGCAAAAACAGGATGACATTCTGAGTAAATGTTTTTTAGAATTAATGACAATACTGATTGATTATGGGAAGCAATCTCTGCTTATGATAGAGAGAGAAATCCCATTAATTGCGGATGAATTTAAGAAGCAAGTAAGTTCTGCCAATTATGGTATACTTTACTGTACATAAAAATAACTTGAAACATGAGATGGAAACATTTAAACAGATGATCCCATCCCGTAAACATAATACATTTATAAAAGAGCTCAAGGACTTCCAAAATACATTTTGTACTGTATATAGAATTAAGCGTTATCAAGAAAGGACATCTGATGGGGCAAAGATTTGGAAATAACTGCTAGTCATAATAGTGACAATTCTAATTCTCAAAGGTCAGATGTCTACTCTCTAGCCTACACACACAGAGGTTAAAGAAGATCGTGGGACCTTCGTAACAGATTAAGGGGGAGGTCCAGACTACAGAACCATAGAGGGAGACATATTCTGTATGCATAATAGTCTTTTGCAGGCATTCAGCCACACTCCTACCTACCAGATAAGAGGATTTTCGATGGGGAAATTTTCGAGGATACGGCGTAACTGTTTCACAGATTAATAATTTGAGATAGAAGTGAATAAGATGAAGCTAAGATTTAAAGAACGTGGCTACAGTAATAGATCAACGGAAAAAGCTTATAAAAGGGCAAAAGCAACCAGATGATAATTTCTACTGTCATCAAAAAAGAGAAATCAGTACCAAGACCGTATTCGATTTGTAGGTACTTACAATGCCCAATGGTTACAATTAAGGGGCATTCTGTTCAGGTATTGGTCCTTATTATATGAGGATGAGAATCCCCATCCATGTATTAGCACTTGCCCTTTGATGACAAGTAAAAGGTCTGAAAATCTGAGGGATATCCTGGTGCATAGTCACTATTCTGCAGCAGGATATCCCTCGGGCAAAGATAAAGTAATGGGGATTTTTAAATGCGGCCACGCTAAGGCCTGACAGTATGTGCAAAGAGCCACTACAATTAACAACATTGATGACTCAAGAGAGTTTTAGATCTTCCATTATATAAATTGCCATACTAGCTATACGGTTTACCTGTTGACATGTTGTTGTGGAAAGCAATATGTCGGAAAGGCAGGGCGTGAACTAAAAGTCAGAGCACTGGAGTATATTAGGGACATCCTGAATAATCACAATAATCCTGTAGCCAGGCATGTTCACAAGTACCATAATGGCAATCACAGAAGTATATCATTTATATGTATTGACCATATACATCTGGGGATTAGCCAGGGTGACCTAGGTAAGGCACTGCTTTGCTGTGAAGCGAACTGTATTTATAAACTGGGAACTGAGACTCCAAAAGGTCTTAATGAAGAATTTGCCTATTCAGCATGTTTATCAAATGTTTTTATGGTTTTGTTAACATTGTAATGTTATTCTTTTAATTTTCGTGAATACACTGGAGAGGGTACTTAATTACATCTGACCCAGCTCTGAACTTCACCCCAGAAGAAGCATGTGGTGTGAAACACTTGTCGGGGAAGTGGTGGATACGTCACTATACTCACTAACAGCAGTTTGAGTGAGAAGCGGTCACTGGCAACTGAGGCCTAGCTGGATTTCTGGTGTCAACTTCTATTGCAGTTTTCCTGACTCGGGAAAGAAATAAGGATACAAGCAGCGGTGTTGGAATAGTTTGATTACACTGGACATGTATTTAAAAGACTGAAGAAGAACATCTTACTAATCAGACCCGGAACTACTGTTGGTATCTGGTAATTATATATCACCAGCGATTCTATATTTTGTCATAGCTCTGGTGGTTTTATAGATATCTATGTGCAAATTTCATCTGTCCAATTGGACATTCGATATGTGATGGAAATGATTACTTTCATATCAAGCCTATTAGAGGTGATAATTATTATAGATGTCTGATTTAAGTTATCTTTGAGATATTATACTAGCTTTTTTCAGTGTATCAATCCAAAGGGACAGGAATAACCCATTTCAAGGTTTGCAAACCTAAACATTTACTGAGGTTTAGATTTATTTTTCTATTTGTTTTGTCTGTTAATAAAAAATGCAAGCACCTTTTAGGCTGCAATATCGCTCACTTACTACTGAAGTCAGGATGCACTTTGAATATTTTTAATTTTGTATCGATTGGCATGTGTTTGTCTCCATTGTGATTATATTTCCACTATCAAGCAACCATTTTAATGATTTATATTGATAAATAATGTTGATATATTAAAGATAAATTAAACACATGTAACGGGTCTTCCCCCACCCAATCGCAAATAGGGTCTCCTAGGGGAAATGCTACTCTGGTTACAAGGCATAATAGTGTGGCGCACCTGCTGGCTTACAGGACTCCTGAGTCTCCCGCTTGATGGTATTATGGAGAAGGTCAGGACAGGCTTCTGGGGACATACCCAGTACGTACTCACGGTGACAGTGCCTCCATCTATTGCAGGCCCCAGGATATGGGGTGGAATCCTTGGAATAGAACGTCCCACTCAGGGATGAGAGATTCCAGTCTCACAACCGCTTCTTTATAATCAGAAACACTTTATTTCCTCTGCAGCACACTGTACAGCATACACAGTCACAGCAGTACTTCTCAGGAGTTCTCCCTCAGGATGGCCCTGGCCTTTCACTCCCAGTCAGGGCCCTGGAAGCAGGCCTAGCTCTTCCACTACCCCCTATCATAGTAGTGGGAAAAGTCTACCAGTCTCTCCCAGGGGGAGGGCCTCAAGCTTGCCAGGTCCCTAACAGCTCGGTTAGGTAAGACTCAGCTCCTCTCAGGGTAGGAGAAACTGACTCAATACAGGAAATGCAGATCATTAAGACAGATACAACAAGAGCCCACCCCTGTCCCTTATTGGACACAGGCCTGACTGCACTGCTTTTTCTGCCTCACTGATCTGCAGTGAGTGGGGAGAACCCATCTTAACTCCTGGCAAACCTGCCCTTACCAGGGATTATTGCACAGAAGGAGGACAGAATAATAGCCCAAATCTACCAGGGCTATACTCTCCCTCTGGTGGAATCCAATGGTCCCCATTTGGACCTAAATTTGTGGGTCCATCCTGCAAGTGAACAACCTATACAAAACAAAATAACATGACATATTATTCACCATAATACAGTGTTATTACATTTGTGGGTCCATCCTGCAGGTGAACAACCTATACAAAACAAAATAACATAACATATTATTCACCATAATACAGTTTTATTATACACCCTCCTTAGATGGTGACACAAAAGAACTAAGATTACTCCCAACGTGGAGAATCCGCTACTAACAGTAAATGCCTGGGGTCAGGTTCCTTTACTAACCTACCCTCAGGATATGTATTCACTTGTACTAGCTATACCCTTTAAGGGTGGCTTGCGCACAGCAGGGTCCACTGGGTTTGGAGCAGAAGTACCATAACACTCTGGGTGGCATGTACAAAAATACTAAATGGCGCTCAAACACTCAATCTAAGTGCAACAGTGCAGCAACAGTGATATTACAAGGTGATAATAAAACAAAATACTCATGCACAAAAATAAGAAAAAAGACACTCATACCCTTCACGGACTAGTTCCCACGATCACACTCAAAGCAAAAACGAAATATCAGGGGAGCGTCAGTATCTGAAATAAAATAAATAAACTACCATAGTGCATAACGTTACAATTAAACATTGAGCAGGTAGAACTCCATAGGAATATGCTAGATCATGGATGATAACAAATATCAAACATCAGTCATAAACCAGGAGTACAAAATTGGGAGAAAAAAGACCCAGTAGAGAGACACAGAGCCTTGTAAAAAAAGTGGACAAATAAAACACTGTTATCACGTTATCCGACAATAGTAAAAATCAAGGCTTACAGGATACCAGATGGTATAAGGCGTTGGTTTAAGAGTGATCTTGATGCCGAATCGCGACCTCGGGAAACTCCCTCACGCAACCGCCTCCTTCACTGGCTCCGTCCTTGCTGCTAGTCCACGCCGACACGTCACTTCCGGTTTGCACTTTGGTAGCTGGTGTCACCGGAGCTGCTGCTGTAGACTGTATCTTGTCTCCCTCTAGGATCTTACGCTGAGGGTTACGCTCTACGCGTTTCGCCGTGCAAGTCGACGGCTTCGTCAGGAGTGCTTTAACCCATAGAAGGCTATGTTTATATACCCTCCATTGTTACACTGACCTTTGTAGATGCTCAGAGGTTCCTGAGAAAATTAACTATTAAAAGATTCTTTACGTCAAAAGAAGTTGAGCAAAGAACAGCTGACAATCTCAAGAGAGGTGCGGATGTGATTTGCACAACTAAAACCTCTGAAATAGGATCATCTTTGGTCCATTCGGGCCTTAAATTACCCTCAACATTTTATCCTAAGCATGTAAAGGGTAACAATTTAGAAGTTTTCTCACAATTAGTCCAAAAAGACTTTGAGAAATTAGTCAAATCTGAAAAAAGATTTGAAAAGAATCTAAATAACATTGAAAGAAAGGCCTTAAAAACTCTACAGGAAGATACTCAGGTAGTTATAAAACAAGCCGACAAAGGAGATGGAGTGGCTATCTTAGATAGAAAGGACTATATTGCAGAGTCTCAAAGAATTTTAGGAGACAGTCAAACATACATACCTCTGAAAAAAGATCCTACACTACAGTTTCAGAAAGAACTCAAAATCCTGCTAGATATGGGTAAGATGAATGAAGTAATAAATACAGAAGAATATAATTTTCTATATAGAGATAATCCTGTAAAGCCCATATTTTACTATCTCCCTAAACTTCATAAAAATATAGTTAACCCCCCTGGGAGACCTATAATTGCAGGCATAGATTCCCTAACTTCCCATTTATCCGCCTACATAGACGTCTATTTGCAAAAGTTTGTAAAGGAACTTCCATCTTACCTAAAAGATACTACTGACATCTTACGTATCTTAGATAATCAAATCTGGGAAGATGGATGGTTTCTGGTTACCTGTGATATCACCTCACTATACACGTGTATAAATCATAGGGACGGACATGAAGTAGTTGATAGAGCATTAGCCAAAGATCCAAAGATGCCCAATGAACAGGCTAGTTTCATTTTAGATGGCATAAAGTTCATTTTGGAACACAACTACTTCATGTTCGAGGGGATCTCTTATCTACAAAAACGCGGTACTGCCATGGGCACAAAATTTGCACCTAGCTACGCAAACCTGCTTATGGGAGCATGGGAAGAGGACCATATATGGTCTGTTGCGGAGCTAGGTGTGAATTTGTGCCTATGGCGTAGATATATAGATGATATCATATTCATATGGAAGGGAGATGAAAAGAGTCTTATCCAATTTATAGAATACCTCAATGATAATGTACTGAATCTACAATTTAATTGTGATTATAGCCAACAAAAGGTCAATTTCTTAGATTTAGAAATTTACATTGAGGAGGGACAGATAAAACACAGACCTTTTTCAAAGGCGTAGATATTAATAGCTATATATCAACTACTAGCTGCCACCATCCTAACTGGTTACATAACATCCCATATGGACAAATAAGGCGGATTAGAAGAAACTGTTCAGATGACAATAACTTCCATAAACATGCCTTTCTCCAAGATAGGTTTAGGGAAAAAAACTATGATGACAGGATCATTAAGGATGCTCTTATAAGAGCAGAGAGTATAGACAGAAAAGATCTATTGTATAACAAAAAACAAATAGTACCCAATAAAACTTTGAATTCTCATTTTGTACCAATTATAATAGACAGTCTGAAAAAATATCAAGTATAATCCACAAACATTGGCACATTGTCAAGAATGATCCTGTATTAGGAGATATTGTCCCAGAAAGGCCTACGGTTATTTTTAAGAGAGCTAAATCTCTAAAAGAGAAATTGGCACCTAGTGCACTACCGAAAGTGCATTCAAATGGGAATAGGTGGCTTACACAAACGAAAGGTTTCTATGGCTGCACAACATGTTTGGCATGTAAATATAGGTGTGAGGATAAATTTAGTTTTTCATCAAATGTCACAAAAGAAAGGTTTCAGATTAAACAAATGCTAACATGCAAATCAGACCATGTAGTGTACCTCATATGTTGCCCATGTGGGTTACAGTACGTAGGGCAAACTTCAAGACCAGTAAAAACACGTGTGCTTGAACATGTGGGCAACATAAGAAGAGGTTTAACTACTCATAATCTGTCCAACCATTTTATCCTTAAAAACAACAGTGACACATCAGGTCTTAGATTTACTGTATTAGAGTAAGTGTTACCACACTGGAGAGGGGGAAATAGAATAACTGCCCTGAAAAAAAGAGAAAGTTTTTGGATCTTTACTCTGAAATCACTGGTACCTTCGGGTCTAAATGTTGATTTCGAGCTAAATGCTTTCCTTTAAATTTATGATCCCATTAAAAGCAAAAAGTTGGCTATATTATGTGATTGTGATATACTAATACTCTGTACTGATAATATTTTCCTTTTTTGTCTTTTGAGATACAACAATCGCCGCATCCTTTAATTGAGTTTAGTGGGGAATGTGTATTCACACTATAGGTTTTCTATAGTTTTTTTATATATATTTTATTATATGTTTTATATAGTACAAATGTTTTGCAATTATTGAAGTCTTTTAAAAATTGATTATATTAAATTAATCTTATTGTATAAACTTTGTGCACGATTTAAATTGTATGTAAGGGCAATTAGTGACTTAGTCAATTTAGATCTAATTACACTTAGACCAATGGGAGAAAAGGTCAGTGTAACAATGGAGGGTATATAAATATAGCCTTCTATGGGTTAAAGCGCTCCTGACGAAGCCGTCGACTTGCACGGCAAAACGCGTAGAGCGTAACCCTCAGCGTAAGATCCTAGAGGGAGACAAGATACAGTCTACAGCAGCAGCTCCGGTGACGCCAGCTACCAAAGTGCAAACCTGAAGTGTAACTTTCGGCGTGGACTAGCAGCAAGGACGGAGCCAGTGAGAGGCGGTTGCGTGAGGGAGTTTCCCGAGTCGCGACTTCGGCATCAAGATCACTCTTAAACCAACGCCTTATACCATCTGGTATCCTGTAAGCCTTGATTTTTACTATTGTCGGATAAAGTGTTTTGGCATTTTACATCTCGGCTCTGTGTCTCTCTACTGGGTCTTTTTTCTCCCAATTTGTACTCCTGGTTTATGACTGATGTTTGATATTTGTTATCACTCCATGATCTAGCATATTCCTATGGAGTTCTTACCTGCTCAATGTTTTTGTACCTTTATGCACTATGGTAGTTTATTTATTTTATTTCAGATACTCACGCTCCCCTGATATTTCGTTTTTACTCTGGGTGGCATACTAGACACCTACAATCATCCCATAATTTAGACATTGGTGCTAATGGTCGGAGAGGATCATGCCCATATACTTTCTTAAGGCATCTCCTGTAGATGTAAGGCTCCCTTTCTTCATTATACCAATTCTCTAGGGAGCTATTAGTATCCCAATTTTCCTCGTCTGATCTTTCCTCATCATCAGAACTATATCCCTTGTCTTCATCAGTGGAACCCATTTCAAACTCAATCCCCCCTCTATTGAGTGGTGAAAATAAAGTAATGACTTTTGGTGATTTCTGACAACTCTGTCAGACACTGGAGGCACATAGGGTTTTACCTGAGCAACAGGCACAATATGAACAACATCATTACCCAAATCCCCAGAGTCCTGAACCAAACCCACCCAGTCCTTGTAATCAGTGAATGGCTTGGGGACCCCCTGTTCACCCAGTGACCCATGGTGACTGTATCTGGAATCCGAACCAGATGGGACAGGGATAGGGGCAATGGCATGGGTAATGGTGCCAGAGACTGGGGCATAGGAAGCAACAGTGTCTGGGGCAAAGTCCTTGGCTTCAGCAAAGCCACGGCCTCCCACAGAGGATGTTGGCTGCTTGGACGCAGCCATGACAGGCCAGCGTTTCCCTCGGTCTACCACCCTGTAAATGTAGTGGTCCATTTCTCGCCTGGAGAGGGCGCTACTCACCGGAGCGGTCGCAGCACAGTCCCAGTCCGCTCCGGGGGTCACCTTGTAAGTGACGTCATCCACTCGCGAGGTCGCGTCATCTTGTGTCAGGTCCCGCACAGGAAGTACGTCATCCACAGGACGGGGTACCGGGAGCTCGACGCTGTCCTTCATGCGGAAGTAGGCGCTGGAATGAGCCTCATCTCCGGACTCCTCCGACACACTGGGAGTCACCACGGCCGTGGGACTGCTACGCAGCTCCGGCCGCACCAGCGCCTGCTGTCGTGAGACATCTGGGCTCACCCACTCCACATCACAGGTAAGTGGCTCCCTTCTTGCAGCACCGCTGTAGGGGTCCGCCGGTAGGCGCATCACCCCCACTGAACTGCTATCACGCTCGTCGTCTGACGAGGCAGGTAGGGACATCTCCGCAGGGGAATGACATTGGGCCCCCTCGCAGTCACTGGCGGCAATCGGCACGAAGCGGTCCCGCTTCTGCGCCACCAGCGATAGCGATCCCCATCCTCCCTGGGCAGTCACTGTCTCTTCCTTGGGTTCCACCATCGTGAGTTCTGCCTCTGGAACCGGAGTGCATGGACACCCTGGAACGTTTGTTGGGGCGCACGGGCCCTCCACATGGGTAGCATCAACATGGCCCACATCGCATAGCATAACCGCTGGGTCATCAGGCTTTGCTGACACCAGAGGACCGGCTCTGGCCTCGTCGGGTTCGATCACCTCACCCGGTAGCATTTGGGTTGCGGTCTCTGGAACCGGCTCGGGCCTTGTCTCAATCGTCGGGGCTTGGTACACCCCAATGGTAGGCATTAGCGGGCTAGACACAAGATGGCTTGCCCCATTCACAAAGAAAATAGCCCCCAAACAAGGTCTTCTCCCAGGCAAAAACAGTCAGGGCCCAAACACCGCAAGCTGGTGATCCCATCAGTAAGTACATCCAGGAAACCTTCTGGCAGCGAGTAATAGGCAAAGTCCATATCGCCTATCCTTACTTTATGTATACACGGGCACAAAAGAAAGGGGTAACTCACTCCTCTGGCCCGCCATGTTCCATTAGTCTGAGGTTGTGGCAGCTCGCATCCAGCTCCTCCTTCAGTTTGGGTAAAGCTCTGGGATTGTCTCTCATTGTGCCCCCTCCCTCTGGTGGAGATTAGAGGAGGGGCACTCGGTAGTAAGGCGTGACTCTGGCTTTCACTGTGACCCCTCCCTCTGGTCGAGATTAGTGGAGGGTCACTGGGTGTTACCTCATGACGTGGACTCTTCGCTGAGCCAGTCACAGGGCAGGGGGCCGCGACTCCTGCTTTCGCGCCATTTCCTGCACATAGGCGGGGATCTAGCTTTCGCGCCAGACCCAGCCAAATCTCTGCAAATACTCTGCTCACAGTCTTTTTGCATGCAGCACGTGCGCCATCCAGACTCGGCGGGAACCGCCATTTTAGCTTCTTCGCACCGCGCGGTGCACTATTGCATATAGCCGCCGCCATCTTAGGTGAACCCACAATTTTCACTGTAGCGCAACCCTCACTGTTTGGCAGGGAACTCGCTCTCTTGTGAACACTGCAATACATGTAGCCTCTGGCAAGTGGTAAACTCGGCATACCCAAGGCTAGGCAAAACTCTTTCTTTGTATACTGCACATGATAAAAGCCCATACACATACTCTGCGGTTCATAGTCTGGCTTCTGGCTAGTAGTACTCTGGGCTCTTCCCTGTGCAGTACTCTTGTCTCCCCCTGTTGGCTGCCAGTATTGTGGATCCTATCCAGGGGTCCCTCTTAACTGCGTTAACCAGGCCACCCCCTAGACATCCTGACTAGCCGCCTCAGGTTTCACTAGAACAGCAATAGCCTTCTCTCCAGACCTATCCACCCTTTAGGGCAGTCTAGGGCATGCTTTGCGAGGTTTTTCGTTCTCCTGACTACCCCTGGACTTCCCCCTTTCAGCAGCACTTGTTCTGGAAGCATACTTTCAATCTTTCTGTTTTGCGTCGCTGAAAGCCTGTCCTGATTCTCTCAGCAGTGCCTCCAATTGTAACGGGTCTTCCCCCACCGAATCGCAAATAGGGTCTCCTAGGGGAAATGCTACTCTGGTTACAAGGCATAATAGTGTGGCGCACCTGCTGGCTTACAGGACTCCTGAGTCTCCCGCTTGATGGTATTATGGGGAAGGTCAGGACAGGCTTCTGGGGACATACCAGTACGTACTCACGGTGACAGTGCCTCCATCTATTGCAGGCCCCAGGATATGGGGTGGAATCCCTGGAATAGAACGTCCCACTCAGGGATGAGAGATTCCAGTCTCACAACCGCTTCTTTATAATCAGGAACACTTTATTTCCTCTGCAGCACACTGTACAGCATACACAGTCACAGCAGTACTTCTCAGGAGTTCTCCCTCGCTCGGTTAGGTAAGGGCTGGGACCCGCTGCGCTCGGCCGCGCGAGCATTCCCCACCAGCAAGGGAATCCTCCCTAGCCGGTCCCAGTCCCCCCTCGCTGACGGCTCACTACGCACTGTGATGCGTTAGCCGGCAGGGGATTTAAGAAAATTGTGATCCCGAGCGGTGACGCGTCACGTGGTGCGCTGATGAGCCAATCAGCGGTGGGGGCGGGAGCGGGAGCTGTCATCAGGCAGCTTCCTACTCAAGGTAGTGTGTGTGTGTGTGTTTTTTGTGGCAGAAGGGGGAGGGAGCTGCTTACCTTACAGCAGCCCGCAGCAGCTCCTTCCTGCAGCCCGAGCCCATGGAGGGAGGGAGGGGGGGGAGTAGCGGGTCCCTCCGCTCAAGCCACACCCCCTCCCGCCCACCATCCACTCCGGCTCCCACTCCCTACAGACAGCATATCGCGGTCTGTGTCTGTCAGCGCCCCGTCTGTCTGCAGTGCGGGCGCGCTGACTGAGGGAGCAGGGCCTTATCCTAAGACTCAGCTCCTCTCAGGGTAGGAGCAACTGACTCAATACAGGAAATGCAGATCATTAAGACAGATACAACAAGAGCCCACCCCTGTCCCTTATTGGACACAGGCCTGACTGCACTGCTTTCTCTGCCTCACTGATCTGCAGTGAGTGGGGAGAACCCATCTTAACTCCTGGCAAACCTGCCCTTACCAGGGATAATTGCACAGAAGGAGGACAGAATAATAGCCCAAACCTACCAGGGCTATACACATATCTGTTGAAATTTATTTATCTTTCTGGATTATTTGTTCTATATCTATTCCATCATAGTGCACCACCCAATTAATTAGTATATTGGGTTTTTATAAATATAATGAATTGAAGTCTTGAGCTTATTGGACAACCTTTTTGCAAGTAACATTAACCCCATAATGAATTATCAAGAAACAAAGAAGGACGAACTGGTAATTTACACAAATGAAACTTAGGGCATGATGTTTTTACATACAGAAACATTAACTAACCTGTAGTAAAATTAATTGATCTGTAAAAAAAAACTGTTCAGATCTATATCAATGTTTAGTCATTCCGTGCCAAACTTTTTAAGTTAAAAATCCAGAATGTCTCCTTTTGTGACAGGGTTTTAGTTCTATTTCCTCCTCATTTGTTCATTGGTATGAGATCAATCTCCATAAACAGTAATCCTTTAGTGTCAGAGTTATGTTTATTTATTTCTTTTTTTTAAATCTTTTTTTCCTTTTTTGGTATCTTGCAAGAGTTATGTTTATTTTAAAACCGTCTATATACATTTTAAAGCGCCACAATTTGTCATGCATGTTGGATAATTATGATTTTGAAATAAAGGCCTTACTGCCTTTTTTAAATGAAACAACATGATTTGATATTTTCATTAATCATCAATGATATAATAGTTAATAATTATTTTGACAACTTGTTAATTATTACAGTTAATGATTAGAGTAATCACAGTTGTAGATTTCAAGGCTGCATTATAGTCCTTTATTTCCAATTTATATTCATTTTACCAAATTACATCTATTTATATTTTAATTATTATTATCCTTTTTTTGTAGTTTATTGAAATTATAGTATGATGGAGTTTGATATAAGATTTCAAGAGAAGGTTTAGGAAGAATGGATTAAGGATTACTTTGTACTTTGAAGCAATTTTGGGTTCTTTTCACTGTGACTATGTAGTATTGGCATTGGGCACTAGGAATGGAAGGATTATTCATCATTAGTTCACTCAGTCTCAGTCAGTGTACAGACAAAATCACTGTAGGTGAATGACACAGAGGAAATACTGTCGCTGCTAATAAAAGTGGCCCGGAACCCCTGATAGAACCCCACTCTCTGTCTGAAACAATTAGGCAATAGACCAGTGATTTCCAACCTTTTTTGTTTGGAGGAACCCTTGAAATATTTCGAAAAACCTCGGGGAACCCATATCTGGCTGACACATATTAGGTTCGACAGGGGTCAGTCACATCATTTCATACCTCACGAGCCACCTCTATTTCCCACCCTCTACCCATGTATTTCTCTCCCATCAATCTCACTATCTCTCCCCCCTCCCACCTCGCATGTATTTATCCCTTGCGTCTCACTCTTACTCCTTCTTTTCCTCACTCACTGCCTCCTGCCCCCCTCTCTTCTCTCACTCTCGCCCCTACCTTCCGTCAATTACCCCACTCTCATTCAATCCACCCTACAAAAAACATACCAAAAAAAACACCCCCAGGGAGAGGGGGGGGGGTCTGTGATCCATAGGAGGAACCCCTGAGACTGCTTCAAGGAGCCCCAGGGTTCCACGGAACCCTGGTTGGGAATGACTGCAATAGACTCTAAAATCGTGTAATTATGTTGCAGTTTTACATCAGAATCAACCATCATGATGGATTACATTAGATTTTTAAAATATTAATCTGTCTCTGTCTCTCTCTGACCGTGTCTGCTCAAATCAGATGTAATCCTACTATGAGTCCTATCTGTGTAAAGTGATGCCAAGTGCCTATTAACAATAACAACTGAAAAGAAGTGCCAACTGATTGCAAAGTTTGACAACCTAGATGTCCCATGGTTGTCTGTTCAAAACACAAAGAATATCAGAAAATTATATTCAAAGGATTATCAAGTGCACCGTAAGGGGAATATTAAATACACTAAATCATGAACTGTGAGCTAAATGAAGGATGTTAAAATTAAATAATAAAAATGGGGGGTTTACAATTCACCCCACCTATGATGCACACTGGTAGGGAGGTAAACGCACTCTAAGCTGTCCCAGTGCACTCTGCGTGGCCATGCCCATCACTATACTTTTCCCAGGTACGGGAAAAACACCAGTGCCCACAACAATGCCACATTGTTCATCATTACTCAGTTCACCATTCAAATCAGTACTCATCTTGTCATCACTGACTGATTAACAGCTTCATGTGCCTCAGTGTCACTCAGGGGAAATAACATCTCCAGAGTAGATGTTAGAATAGTAATTAGAGTCGGGCAATAGAGTCACGGGAGTTAGAGGTGACACAATTGACCACCATGATCATCCCTGGAGATTCTCCTTGTCATAACACATTATGTTAACTGAACTATTGAGAACATGATTTATGACCCTACCATGTCAGCTGGGGTCAGGTTTATGCTGGTTGACCCTGGATCTATTACATTTGGAATGTATTGCACCTGCTCTTAGTTGTAGGGAGGGATAACACCCTTTGTTTTTCTGTTGTTCTGTTACTTGTTATAATAAACAGATGTATCTTTGTAAAAAATATGCAAGGTTGTCCAAAGTAAGCACATATTTTTCTGTCAACAATAAAATAAATGCTATGCTCATTCCTACAGTGATCTAGGAAACACATTAATATTAATTAAATTGAGTATGTGTGATAGACTATTCTAGTAGCTTCGATGACTTTGCTGCTATCTAGAACAATGTGGGATGTTCCCGCTGAACAATTTGTCATTTGTGTTATCACGGTATTCAGAAAGCATCTGAAACCATCTCAAACCATGAGGCATGAAAATGCCAAAACCGTTCGGCGAAGCAGCAAAGTCATCTCAGATTTTTTCCATGTTCTCCCACCCCCCTGCAATCTTCTCGCAATCTGAGCTGCACAGAGAGAGCTGCTTCTCCCTGCACAGCTCTCACAGGCGATTGCACAGTTTTTATTAAAATGTTAATACTAATGTGTTTTAGCAGGGGGTCTCCAGAGCAAAACCTTGTTTATATCAGGTCTGGGGACCGCCTACTTCTGAGATACCGGTATGGGGTGCCTGTATCTCCTATGCATTTAAATGTCCCGATCACGTGACACGTGACGCAAGAGATTTAAATATTGCATGGAGATACCGGCACCCAATAACAATGCCTGTAAATCGTGAATCAGGGTGTCCCCAGACCTGAAATCAATGCTGTTCAGCTAAGGAGACCCCATGCTCCCGCCGACTAGTACATTTTTTAAAATAAAAACAGCTTCATTATCTTAGCGGCTAGCGGCTAAGGCAATGAAGGGGTTAAACCTGAACAGCATGTTTATTAGGGGCAGAGGGGGTGGATTAAGGGGGTAGTTGCCCCAGGGTGGGTGATTAGGCCTGCCGGGAATGTTGTGGGAGGAGTTAACCCCTTCACTACCAAAGCGATGGGAACCGCTATGGTAACTAAGGGGTTAACCACTCCTGCTACCCCCCCCCCCCGGTAGGCCTAACACCCACCCTTGGGGCAATTACTCCCTTCACCCAATCCCTCTACCCCTAAGAAACCTTAAAAAATACAACAACCCTATTACCCACCTCCTCTACCCCTAACAACCCCACTCAACACATAGTTACATAGTTACATAGTAGATGAGGTTGAAAAAAGACTTCCGTCCATCAAGTTCAACCTATGCTAAATTTAGACAACAGATACTTTATCCTATATCTATACTTATTGATCCAGAGGAAGGCAAACAAAAAACCCCATTAAGGGGAAAAATGTATTCCTTCCTGACTCCAAGAATTGGCAATCGGATTAATCCCTGGATCAACATCCTTCCCATGTATACTTATTTGGTATATCCCTGTATACCTTTCCCATCCAACCTTTTTTTGAACAAATCTATTGTATCTGCCATCACAGTCTCCATGGGTAATGAATTCCACATTTTAACTGTCCTTACTGTAAAGAACCCTTTCCTTTGTTGCTGGTGAAATTTCCTTTCCTCCAACCTTAAGGGATGGCCCCGAGTCCTTTGTACTGCCCATGGGATGAATAGTTCTTTTGAAAGCTCCTTGTATTGTCCCTGAATATATTTGTATATAGTTATCATATCCCCTCTTAGACGCCTCTTTTCTAATGTAAATAAATCTAATTTAGCTAGCCTCTCCTCATAAGTTAGAATGTCCATCCCCTTTATTAATTTGGTGGCTCTTCTCTGCACTCTCTCTAGTTCCATAATGTCTTTTCTTAGGATTGGTGCCCAAAATTGTACTCCATATTCAAGGTGTGGTCTTACTAATGCTTTGTAAAGGGGCATAATTATGTTTACTTCCCTTCCATCCATTGCCCGTTTGATGCAAGATAAGATCTTGTTTGCCTTTGCAGCTACTGCATGACATTGGGCACTAATGCTAAGCCTGCTGTCTACAAGCACTCCTAAATCCTTCTCCATCAAGGATTAACACATACAGTACAGTAATGTATGGATTATCCAGATATGGATAATAGCTCATTTGCCCATTCAAAATAAAACATTATCCAGCCAGGATAAAATAAATAAAACTTCTACTTACCCCTGCCAGGATGAAGGCCACCCTCATCACCGTCCTACGCGTCCATATCCTCTGTTGGCAGCAACAGTACAATAAAAATACAGTCAATGAGAACGCCAAATAAATAAAATGTAAAAATACAATAAACAAATCTGATAAACAAAGAATATATACATTCAATGTTTTTCTTACCTTTAGATGTCATCACCCTCTGATTCCCAATGTATCAGGAAGCTCTCCATCCACGATGCAATGATCCTCAGCTTCAGGTAACTTGTGTTCTTTCTTCAATCTTCTATCTTGGATCTTCTTTCTTCAATTTTCTTTACTTGTAATCCAAAGTAATCCATAGGGCGGATGTTATCTCGTCGGCTTTTTAAGGTAAAATGAGACAGAACAGGTCTTATACTGTATAAGGCCCGTGAAGTCACATTTTAGTGTCAGATGGTACTGTACAGCTCTCAATGTATTACTTCCTGGTAAAACATTTTATAAAATAAAAAATAAATAAATAAAATGGATGCCATCAAATGGTACTACAGCCAATCAGATTGTCCACAATCTTAATGGTTGAAGTACCATGTGACATGCTCCATTTTTTTTAATGGATGTGACATCACTTTAAGGGATAATGTCACATCCTTTAAAAAAAATGGCTGCCATCACATGGTACACGAACCAATGGGATTGTGAGATATACCATGTAGTACACAATCCCATCACCCATCACTGCGATTGGTGTTTATGCCTACAGGGTGGGGTAGCTGGAAGGGTTAACCCCTTCATTACCTCAGCGGTAGTAACCGCTAAGGTAATGAAGGGGTTAACTCCACCAGCAACCCACCGCAAGGCCTAAATAACCACCATGGGCCAAATACCACCTCCACCCACCCCAACTACCCCCAATAAATGGGCACTGGTAGTTAACTCCTTCATTGGGGATAGCCGCTAAGGTAATGAAGCTGCCTGTTAATGTATTTTGATTTTATTGGATTTATGCCGGGGTTTCCGGAGCTGGTATAATGTGTATCACCTCGAAGACTCCCAGATTCAATCCGACGCAGGAAAAATGCATTTTTTTTCTTAAGTCCTGCTCTCAGATCTTTTTTCGCCACCCTTGTGCTGGCGAGATGAATCTTCAATAAACTCACAATTCCAGAGCTCCGATAATCTCATCAGACCTACTAAAATAGCGTGATTTAAAAAAAAATGCGAGTTTGAGTTTTTTGGCAGCTCCCGCATGATTTGTTTGGCCAAGAGCCAGACATCACGATAAAATGCCTTCCCCGTACGATTTGACCAACTCATCGAGGCTTTCTGAATAAAGTCCCTCAAGGGACGAAACGCGTTAGAGGATCCTCCTCATGTGGCTTTTAACCTTGGCTTGTATGCCGGAATAAAGTTTTTTTTTTAAGCACCTTGCCTCTAGCCTACTGCACCGACACACTTTATTCGAGCAAATACCCAGTATGTACCTGGCAGATACCTGGAATGCGCCACTCCTCACCTCTGACAAGCCCCGTTGCGTTTGCCTTCCCAGGTTCATGCCTGGCTGACGGGCGGCTGATCTGTTAAATGATAATGATTAGGATTTAATAGGCTGCTATGCTTCGCGTGTCTACCAGATGGCATAAATTCATGAATTGTAATGCAGTATATATATATATACTGTGCAGTATTGCAGCCAGCGGGAATAAAATGCTTCAATCCCTGCCTGGAAAATACCTCAATGCACTCGGGCAGAAAACAGTCACAAACCTCAATACACCCGGGTATACCCGAATTCGTGGGACTAGCCGAGCTCGAATAAAGTGTGTCGCCAGTGTATTTTTTGTATGTTTTGTATGTTTGTATGTTTTTAGAGCAACGTTTTGTCCAAATGAGGTGTATAGAGCTGTGTCATTCTATGCTTAATCCAGCCATCTTCTGCCACCTGGTTTATTATAGGGGGGAAGAGGGGGATATTTGAAAGGGTCTTTTTCCATTGTGGCTCTCTCTCTCTCCCGTGTGTACATGCTGCAGAAGCATTTGACCCCACACACCCTTCTGGTTTGCACTGTAATATGGGCAATACTATGCATATAGCCTACGCTTGTGGTCCTATTATGGCCCAGTCCCTGTCATGGCCCCGCCCAGAAGCCCTATTTTGGCCACGCCTCCCACACCTGAGAACTCTGCCTGCAGACTGCAGATCGCGGTCTAGCGCCCGCAGAAGAAGAAGGCAACAGCCGGGATGCTTCCTTCTACGTCCATGATGTGCACTACTCAAGCTGCTGAAGTCACCTCCCCGCTTGCTGACGACGCCCCTGCGGTTCCCGCCGAGACAGTCCAGCTGCTGGATGCTTGATGTCGTTTGGGACCGGCTGCCCTTGTACGTGTCATCATGGAAGGTTTCATTGGATTTGCTTTACACTGGGTCTCAAGTAACCATGGTGAATTGGCCCTTCTACGATGAACATCTCAACCATCTGCCGCTGCAGTCAGCAGATGCCATAAAGCTGTGGGGACTTAGCCACGAGGATTACCCCACTGACGGCATGTTGAAGGTTCACCTGGATATTCCTCAACTGAATACAGGCAAGCATCAGCCCATGGAGGTGTAGGCACTAGTGTGCCCGGACCTCAAAAACACCCCAATGCCCCTATCATATTGGGGACCAACACCGACATAGTACGGGCCATAATTCGTATGTACTTGTGGGAGGCCGGTGAACTACCCCTGCCGTTTATAGAAAGCTACCCTGTGCTATATGAAGAATGTTGCAAGATAGCAGCCCAGGAGGAGCACAGTATTCTGTAAGGACCCGCGCTGCGGGGACTCCCGCTACCAGCGCCTCCTTACCTTATCTCCCCGCTGCCTCTGGTCCCCAGCGGCGTGCCCCGGTCCTCGGCGTCTCCCCCGCGGCTGCTCCCGGACTTTCGGGTTGCGCGCTTCACCCTTACGGGCGCACGCGGACCCAGGCTTCCCTTTCTTGGCTCCGGGAACCTGACCCCGTCTCCTCTGATGCGGCGTGCGCGCATCGGTGCATTTCCCTGCCCCTGATCCACCAGGACTATTCTCCCCTATCGGGGCTTCCCTGGGGCCGCACCTCCGCTCCTCCCTTTCCTCTGATAGGCCCCAGCCCGCTATTTAGTCTCCCCTCACCATTACCACATTGCTCTGCATAGCTACTGTACCTTGGTGCTGTCTGCTTCTGCCTGGCTTTCTTGTGTTTCAGTCCCTTTTTCTGTCTCTGGATTCTCTGCTGACCTCCCTGGATTTTGACCCTTGGCTTTGGACTTTGACTACGCTGCTCTCTGGAGCCCTTTGCATTTGGCTTTGGACTCTCTACCTTGCAGTCTTCTACATCCCTTGGACACGGCTTACGGACCTCTACTACGTTGCTCTCTACACTCCACGACCCAGGCTTACGGACACTCTACCACGCTGCTCTCCATACACCTTGACCATTGGCTTACGGACTTTACCATTCTACGCTTGAGTTGGCAAGTACGGTACTCTTTCTATTTTTGTTCCCTGGACCAACTATGCTACTTCCACACTCCGGCCGTGCCCCCATTTACTGTTAGGTGTGTGGTATTTCTCTTTTCCACATCAGTCCCGGGGTCTTGTCTGGCTTATGTGCAGGCCGAGCGTTACATTATGCAGAGCCCATCAGACCCATTCTCCCCTGAGGTGGAATAGACCCTAACCACTATCTCCAAACACTTAACTTTTTTGGAAAACCAGGTTACCGCTCTTAACCAACAGGTTGTTACCTTAACCTCTCAGATTTCCCCGGTTAAAATCTCCAGTTACGTTATCCCTCCCACTGTCTCCCGTGAAGGAACTGGTTCTTCGGAGTTGCATATCCCCACGCTAAATACGCTAGTGACCCGCTTGCATGCCGTGGGTTTTTAAATCAGTGCGAGATACAATTCGAACTGTCACCTTTTCGCTTCCCCACAGATCGTACTAAAGTAGCTTATGTTTTTTCCCTTCTCACAGGGGACGCCCGGGCTTGGGCTTCACCAATCTGGGAGCTAAAACCTGAACTCACTTACAGCTTCCCTAACTTTAAGAGCGAATTTTGTTTAGTCTTTGATACCCGTGGACGTAGTGATATGGCTGCTTCCTCCTTGTTCCACATTTCGCAGGGTCCGAGATCTGTGGCACGATACGCTCTGGAATTCCGGACAATCGCAGCTGAGACTGACTGGAACGATGGGGCACTTTCCGTGGCTTTCTGGCAGGGACTTTCGGAATCCCTAAAGGATGAATTGACGGCTAGTGAGAGGCCATCCTCATTGGAGGCCTTAATCGTTGTGTGCATCAGGGTGGATCAACAAATTCTGGAAAGGCGGGATGAACGTCAACGTCCTCGTACTTCTGTTTATATGCCTTCTGCTTCCAGGTCTACTGCTCTTGCTTTATCAGCATCGGACGTTCCTGAACCCATGCAACTGGGCAGCCATCAACTTTCCTCTACGGAACGACTTCTATTGTGGATCTCCTGGGCACATCCTGCCGCGTTGTCCTTTGAGGCCGGGAAATGCCAACACCCAGTGAGGTATGAGGGGATCTCACTGGGTACCATCTCCTCTTTCCCGTCTCCCGCACAGGATCTCCCCCAGCGTATCTTACTTCCTGTCCTCCTTAAGTACGCCAGCGATCAAATCCCCGCTCTGGCCTTCCTCGATTCTGGATCCGGAGGGAATTTCATGAATCATGCTTTTGCTATCCAGTACAACATTCCACTCCAGGAGAATGCCTTTCCGGTCGGCTTGGAGGCTATCGATGGGAAACCTCTTCAACCAGCCTATATTTCCTTGGAGACACTTCCCATGGAACTTTCTATGAAGGATGGACATTTGGAACTCATTTCTTTTGATGTCATTAATTCCCCATCGGTTCAACTCATTCTGGGTTTACCATGGCTACAACTTCACAATCCCATTATCGATTGGACTGCCAAATTCCCCGTCCAATGGAGATCACCCCATGTGGAGTTGCCTCCTCCGTCCGCTGCGGTATTGGCCATCTTGGAAACCATTCCCCCGCAGGACGCCACCCTACCGGACATTTATTCGGAGTTCCTCGATGTCTTCAGTAAGAACAAACCCGAGGAACTTCCCTCTCATCGCCCTTTCGAATGCCCGATTGACTTAATTCCGGGTGCCCCTTTTCCCAAGGCCAGGACATATCCATTATCCTTGCCTGAGACGGAAGCCATGACCGAATACATCACAGAGAACCTTCAAAGAGGCTTCATCCAGAAATCATTCTCTCCCGCTGGAGCAGGATTCTTCTTTGTCAAAAAGAAAGATGGGACGCTTCGTCAGTGCATTGATTTCCGTGGCCTAAATAAAATTATCATCAAAAATCGCTACCCTTTGCCTCTTATCTCCGAGCTCTTCGACAGGCTGCAAGGTTCGACGATTTTTTCTAAACTTGATTTACGGGGGGCATATAATCTGATTCGCATCCGCAGTGGCGACGAATGGAAGACCGCGTTCAACACGCGCAGTGGTCCCTATGAGTACCTGGCGATGCTGTTTGGGTTGTGCAATGCCCCTGCAGTCTTCCAAGACTTTATGATTGAGGTTTTTCGTGATCTTTTGAATTCTTTCGTGATTATCTACTTGGATGATATCCTCATTTTTTCTAAGACCCTCGAGGAACACATTCTCCATACCAAGATGGTGCTCTCTCGTTTACAGGCCAACAAGCTCTACGCCAAGATGGAGAAGTGTGTCTTTCATCAAACCTCAACTACCTTCCTGGGAAACATTGTCTCTCACCAGGGATTCACCATGGATCCGGAAAAGCTCAATTCTGTACTCGGATGGCCACAACCTAACTCTTTGAAGGCGATTCAGCATTTCCTTGGCTTCGCAAATTATTATAGGAAATTTATTGCAGGTTTTTCTACTTTGGTAGCACCCATTACGGCCCTTACCAAAAAAGGGTCCGATCCTTCCCCTTGGCCATTGGAGGCCAGCTAGGCCTTTGAGTCTCTTAAAAAAGCCTTTGTCTCGGCCCCCATTCTGCGACATCCCATCCCCTCCCTCCCCTTTACCTTAGAAGTTGATGCTTCCGATGTGGGAGCCGGTGCGGTTCTCTCTCAAAGAACCACCCCCGAAGATAAACTCCACCCCTGTGGGGTTTTTTCTAAAAAAAATTCTTCAGCAGAAAGAAATTACGACGTGGGGAATAGGGAATTGTTGGCCATCAAGATGGCATTACAAGAATGGAGGCATCTTCTGGAAGGAACCAAGGAACCCATTCTGATCCTAACGGATCACAAAAATCTTTCTTACATTGAAGGTGCTCGTCTTCTTGGGCCCCACCAAGCTCGTTGGGCGTTGTTCTTCTCAAGGTTTAACTTCATCATCTCTTATATTCCTGGGACAAAGAACATCAAAGCTGATGCATTGTCCCGTCAGTTCGTCACTGAGGAAAGGTCACAGGACATCCCGGAGAGTATTCTGCCCCCCCAATTGTTTATCTCTGCCACCTCTTTTGACATAATGGATAAGATTTTGGAGTCTCAAGCACAAGTCCCCGAAGGTCTAGAGGTTCCTGATGGTCGTCTTTATGCAACCCCACGTTTTCATCTTAAAATTCTTGAATGGAGTCACTCCCCTGAACTGCCGGCCATCCCGGCTTTAAGAAGACTATGGATCTGATTTAGCGAACTTTTTGGTGGCCCAATATTGTAAAGGACATTAGAGCTTTCACCTCCTCTTGCCCAGTCAGCGCCCAAAATAAATATGTCCGTCAAAAGCCTTCTGGTCTTTTACAACCTCTTCCGGTCCCGGATCGTCCTTGGAGTCACATTGCTATGGACTTCCTCATGGATCTTCCCCCTTCTAATGGTATGACTACTATTCTAGTGGTTGTTGACAGATTCTCCAAGCAAGCTAATTTTGCTCCCCCCAAGGGTCTACCCAATTCTAGTACATTGGTTGATATTTTTGTAAAATAAATTTTCCGTATTCATGGCGTTCCGTGGTCCATTGTCTCGGATCGTGGTACTCAATTTGTTTCGTGCATTCTCCCAGAGGCTGGGCATTACCCTTCTTTTTTCCTCAGGCTATCACCCCCAAACGAATGGGCAGACTGAATGCATGAACCAGTCCCTCGAACAGTATTTGCATTGTTTTTCTTCCGATTCTCAGGATAATTGGGCTGAGTTACTTCCTTGGGCAGAATTTGCGATTAACAATCTCAAGAATGAGTCCACTCAAGAATCACCATTTTTTGTAAACTATGGATTTCATCCTACCCGCTTACCCATGCATTCATCCAGGTCCGGAGTTCCTGCAGCAGATGATAGGATAACCACCTTACAGGGCTCATGGAGGAGGATCCAAACAGCGTTACAGGTATCTGTCCTTAGACAGAAGAGACAAACATATAGGCTCCGTCGGGAGGCTCACAAGTTCGTAACTGGAGACAAGGTCTGGCTTTCTTCTTAAAACATTAAACTGAAGGCCCCAACCCCTAAACTGTCTCCCAGATTTGTGGGCCCTTTCTCTATTCTAAGACAAGTTAATTCTGTGGCCTATCAGCTTCGCTTGTCTTTGTCCATGAAGATTTCACCCGTCTTCCACGTCTCACTGTTGAAACCATTTATCTAAGGCACATGATTTGCTCATCCCTCACTTCAGCCTCCTCCCGCCATTGTACCAGGACAACAGGAGTTTGAAATTCAATCCATCATTGACTCGCGCATCTCCAGGGGCAAACTCCAGTTTTTGGTCCACTGGAAAGGATACGGACTTCAGGATCGTTCTTGGGTCTCGCATGCTGATCTTCACGCTCCAGCTCTGCTCAAACTATTCCACCAAAAATTTCCCCTCAGACCGTGGATGGATCGTCCGGAGTCCGACCCTCAAGGGGGGAGTACTGTAAGGACCCGCACTGCGTGGACTCCCGCTACCAGCACCTCCTTACCTTTTCTCCCCGCTGCCTCTGGTCCCCGGCGGCGTGCCCGGTCCTTGGCGTCTCCCCCGTGGCTGCTCCTGGACTTCCGGGTCGCGCGCGTCACCCTTACGGGCATGCGCGGACCCAGGCTTCCCTTTCTTGGTGCCAGGAACCTGACCCCGCCTCCTCTGATGCGGCGCACGCGCATCGGCGCATTTCCCTGCCCCGGCTCCACCAGGTCCGCCCCCCAGACTATTCTCCCCTATCGGGGCTTCCCTGGGGCCGCACCTCCACACCTCCCTTTCCTCTGATAGGCCCCAGCCCACTATTTAGTCTCCCCTCGCCATTACCACATTGCTCTGCATAGCTACTGTACCTTGGTGCTGTCTGCTTCTGCCTGGCTTTCTTGTGTTTCAGTTCCTGTTTCTGGATTCTCTGCTGACCTCCCTGGATTTTGACCCTTGGCTTTGGACTTTGACTACGCTGCTCTCTGGAACCCTTTGGATTTGGCTTTGGACTCTCTACCTGGCAGTCTTCTACATCCCTTGGACACGGTTTACGGACCTCTACTATGCTGCTCTCTACGCTCCCCGACCCAGGCTTACGGACACTCTACCATGCTGCTCACCATACACCTTGACCATTGGCTTACGGATTTTACCATTCTACGCTGGAGTTGGCAAGTACAGTACTCTTTCTATTTTTGTTCCCTGGACCAACTACGCTACTTCCACACTCTGGCCATGCCCCCGTTTACTGTTACAGTAGGTGTGTGGTATTTCTTCTTTCCACCTCAGTCCCGGGTCTTGTCTGGCTTGTGGGCAGGCCGAGCGTTACAGATTCACTACAACATTGAATGCGGGTTAACTGAGATTTTACGGGGGGGAGTGTAATTTATGACTGCCACTTGTTGCTATCCGGAAAGGAATGAAGCAGACCATCTCTTCTCTCTAGAAAGTACACGATGATGAGCGACGAGGCTACAAGCTAATGGCTGAAGTGAGAGATGGACCGCCGAGATGCCAAGGAGAGTCCAGGTGTTTGTCCAGAATATCTCCCTGTATCCCATGCCCTTCGATTACTGTCAAAGTCTAGGGAGAATATACCCTGTCACTCCCGTCGAGCAGATAAGATTGCAAGCAAATACGGCAGCAATACAAGAACCAGCAGCCGGCTTGGCCTTCGACTTTGTAGACTCCACCCTGACGGATGAGTGGAGAGAATGACTATAGGCCAAACTGGAAGCGAGACGAGAAGTATTCTCAACTAGTGATATGGATGTGGGTTGCAGTCGCAGCGCCCAACACACCATCTGGTTAAGTGATACTACTCCTTTTCGGGAGCGATCCCGCCGCATAGCCCCTTTGGATGTGGAAGATGTGAGAGACATCCTGCAAGAGATGGAGTCAGTGGGCATAGTCAGTGGATCCTCTAGCCCTTATTTATCGCCGATTGTGGTGGTGCGGAAGAAAAATGGGTCGGTCGGGTTATGTGTGGATTATCGGACATTGAATAATCGCACGGTGCCCGACCAGTACACTCTTCCCCGGATTGAAAAACTCCTAAATGCGCTATCCGGGAACCAGTGGTTTAGCATACTGGACCTGAGGTCAGGGTACTATCAAGTGCCAATGAGCGCCGAGGACCAGGAGAAAACAGCCTTTGTGTCCCCCTGGATTCTACCAATTCACACTTCTGAATTGGTAGGCATATGTGGTGCTCTGGCCACGTTCCAGCAGTTGATGGAAAAGACAATTGGGGATATGAATCCTAGGGAATGTCTAGTATACCTGGATGACCTCATCGCGTTCGGTAAAACCCTGGAAGAACATGAGGAACAGCTACCAAAAGTACTGGGTCGACTGGGCCAAGAAGGATTGAAGATATCCTTGGATGAATGTAGATTCTGTGTCACTTTAGTGACCTACGTGGGCCACATAATATCTGCGGATGGAATCACCACAGACCCGGCCAAAATAGAAGCTGTGGTTAACTGGCCCCGACCAGAGAATGTCATGGAACTACGCTCCTTCCTAGGGTTCTGTGGATATTATCGCCGGTTTGTGGAAGGGTATTCCAGCAAAGCCAAGGTCCTCAACAACCTTCTTAAGATATATGCAGAAGACACCAGTCGGAAAGCCACATCCACTCAAGCACCTTTTGGCAACAAGTGGACACCCGCCTGTGAAGCGGCGTTTATCGAGTTAAAGAGGAACCTAACCAAGGCACCCGTCCTGCGTATGCCGACCCTGAGAGGCCTTACATTCTGCATGTAGATGCAAGCTTCAATGGACTGGGGGCCGTCTTGCATCAGAAGTATCCGGCTGGACTGAGACCAATGGCCTACGTCAGCCACCGCTTGACCCCTAGTGACCAGAACTATCCAGTACACAAATTGGAATTTCTAGCTCTCAAATGGGCTATAGTGGACAAACTCCATGATTACCTATATGGTGTGACTTTCGAAGTACGGACAAATAACAATCCATTAACGTATATACTGACATCCGCCAAATTGGACGCCACGGGCCCCCCATGGCTGGCGTCCCTCTCAAATGACCAGTTCACACTAAAGTTCCAACCCGGGCCCCTGAATATCGGTGCCGATGCTATGTCCCGACGGCCGGGACTGAATACCATCCTGGACGATGACATCTGGGAAGAAATCCCTGGACCAGGGCTAAGTGCTATGTGCTCAACGGCGGCTATCATGGAAGATAGGGTGGCTTTCCCGGAGCAAAGGGTAGCGGATTCCTTGGGATGCCAATCTAAGGCTATTCCAGCCACCTATCGCCATCCAGAGGGAATGAATGTCACTCCCGATAAGGTCATCGCGTGGAAGGACCTGGTACAATACCAAATATGGGACCCTGTGGCAGGTATCATCCGTCAAGCGATTCAACAGGATAAGCCGGAATTACTAAAACGTGCTCCCAAGGAAACGGTGGCCATTCTAATGAGAGAAGTGGACAAATTTGAACTCGACAATTGTCTACTCTATAGGTTGGTGCTGTACCATAATCACCCAGATAGGACACAACTGGTACTACCCCGGAACCTTCGAGCATTGCATGATGATCATTGTCATCTGGGAGTGGATAAAACTTTCGGGTTGATAAGAGATCGGTTCTTCTGGCCACGCATGAGAGAGTCAGTGGAACAGCACTGCCGGTGATGCTCCACGTGCATTCAACGGAAGACCCTAGCCACCAAGGCTGCTCCAATGGCGCACTTAAAAAGCTCCAGGCTCATGGATCTCGTATGCATGGACTTTCTTTGTATTGAGCCTGATGCCTAAGGCATCGGCAATGTATTAGTGATTACAGACCACTATACTCGGTATGCACAAGCTTATCCAACCAAAGATCAGAGGGCCGTTACCATAGCCAAAGTATTATGGGAAATGTACTTTTTGAAGTGAAACTTCCTTAGTGGCACCTCATTCGAACTGGGGCAAAAATGAATTGTGGAGACAGAAATGAAACGGATGTGACGTCAGTGCTGGCAGTTGAGGCCGGGCTGTGTTCTGGCTCAGCCCGACCCCAACACTGACATCACACCCGCTCCACAAATCAGATGCGGCGGCGGCGGCGATAGCCGCCGGCGCCGCTCCTAATGGCCCCCGCTCCCCCCACATGGCTGATAACATGCGGCGGCGGCGGCGATAGCCGCCGGCGCCGCTCCTAACGCCGCCATTCCCCCCGCACATCCGCTGCCAAGCCGCGCATGCTCAGTAATGATGGGGACTGGAGGAAAGCCACGCATGCGCAGAAGCGGTTGGCAGCGGCGCCGTTCCCCGCCCGCTGCCACGGCTGTTGACATGTGTCCCCGTCTGCTGCCCGGGACAGCAGAGACCGCCCGACCGGGACAGCCCCCCACACACCCTTTCCTTACCCGAATGGGACCTCCCTCCCAGCCCACACATGGGCCCGCCTAACTTCCACTACCGCTGCCATGCCGCGCATGCGCAGAAGCGGCTGGCAGCGGCGCCATTCAGCCCTCCAGTGACGCAGGCGTTTGCGGGCCCCCCAGGAAGCGGTGGTACAAAAACCCAGGCGCAACCCGCGCGGACCCTACCCGCGACTCCCCCGGACCCCACACACTGATGGACCTCCACGGACCCCCTACACACTGACGGACCCCCCCACACACTGACTGACCCCCCACACACTGACTGACCACCCCCGACCCCCCACACACGACAGACCCCCCAGAACCCCACACCAACTGACTGACCCCCCCAGACCCCCACACACACGACTGACCCCCCCAGACCCCACACAACTGACTGACACCCAGAACACCACACACACTGACTGACCCCCCAGAGACCCCACACACACTGACTGACCCCCCCAGACCCCCCACACACACTGGATGACCCCCCCAGACCCCCACACACACTGACTGACCCCCCCAGACCCCAAACACACTGACTGACCACCAGACCCCCCACACCACACTGACTGACCCCAGCGACCCACACACACTAGCACTGAACGCCCAGACCCCACACACACTGACGACCCCCCCCGACCCCCACACACACTGACTGACCCCCACCAGGACCCCCACACACAGACTGACCCCCCCAGACCCCCAACACACTGACTGACACCGACCACACCACTGACGCCACCAACCACCACACACACTGACTGAACCCCCCAGACCCCCACACACACTGACTGAACCCCCAGACCCCCACACACACTGACAGACCCCACACACACTGCCAGACCCCCACACACACTGCCTGACCCCCCCAGACCCCCACACACACTGCCTGACCCCCCCAGACCCCCACACACAACTGACCCCCCAGAGCCCCACACACACTGACTGACCCCCCAGACCCTCACACACTGACCCCCCAGACCCCCACACACACTCACAGTCACACGCACACTCAGTCAACACACATCAGAACCTCACAACCGCACACTCACAGTCACACGCACACTCAGTCACACTCAGTCACCGCACACTCAGTCAGACGCACGCCACGTCAAACGCACACGCTCAGTAGCACGCACACGTCAGTCACGCGCACACTCTCAGTCACGCGCACACTCTCAGTCACGCGCACACTCTCAGTCACGCGCACCTCTCAGTCACGCGCACTACTCAGTCCACGCACCCTCTCAGTCACACGCACAATCTCAGTCACACGCACAATCAGTCACACGCACACTCTCATCCCACGCACACTACTCAGTCACACGACACTCTCAGTCACCCCACTATCAGTCACACACCCACTCTCAGTCACCACGCAACACGTCACACGCGGAATTCACACTGGACTGACACCCCCCCAGACCCCCACACACACTGACCCCCCCAGAGCCCCCACCACTCTGATGACCCCCCAGACCACCACACCCGACCCCCCCCAGACCCCCAACACAGTCACACGCACACTCAGTCACACACACTCAGGCACACTCACATGCACACTCACAGTCACACGTACACTCAGTCACACTCAGTCACACGCACACTCAGTCACACTCACAGTCAGACGCACCATAACACGTATAGTCACACGCACAGTCAAACGCACACCTCAGTCACACGCACACGCTCCGTCACACGCACGATGCCAGTCACACGCACACTCAGTCACACGCACACTCAGTCACACGCACACTCAGTCACACGCACCACTCTCAGTCCACACGCACACTATCAGTCACACGCACACTATCAGTCACGCACACTATCGTCACACGCACACCTCTGTCACACGCACCACACTCTCAGTCCACGCACACTATCAGTCACACCACACCATCTGCAGTACACGCACACTGTCACACGCGGAATTCACACTGCCTGACCCCCCGACCCAACACACTGACCCCCCAGAGCCCCACACACCTCTGACTGACACCCCAGACCCCACACACTGACCCCCAGAGCCCCCACACACAGTCACACGCACACTCAGTCACACTCACATGCACACTCACAGTCACACGTACACTCAGTCACCACTCAGTCACACGCACACTCCGTACACTCACAGTCAGAAGCACACTCAGTCACACTCACAGTCACAGACGCACACGCAGTCACACGTATAGTCACCACGCACAGTCAGAACGCAAACGCTCAGTCACACGCATACGTGCCAGTCACACGCATACGCTCAGTCACACGCACGCTCAGTACACGCACACTCAGTCACCACGCACACTCCGTCACACGCACACTCAGTCACAGCACACTCGTCACACGCACCACTCATGTCACACGCACACTCAGTCACACGCACACTCAGTCACACGCACACTCTGTCACACGCACACTCTCAGTCACACGCACACTGTCACACGCGGAATTCACACTTAGTGCAAATAGCTAATACAGGGGATGTGTGCCAAGCACGCGCATTCTAAGTCAAATTTATTTGCGTTTTGTCATTGAGATTGTATTTTGATTTTTAATTAAAACATCACCAACACCAATACAAATACAATTTCTGTGACAAAAGTCAAAGAAGTTTCACTTACTATGCGCGTGCACAGCACACACAGCTTTTTTTTCATTATAATCTCACCAGGGAAATGCTTAAGATGCTAAATATCACCAAGTCCCGAATGACTCCCTATCATCCGGAGGGAGATGCTCTGCCGGAGAGGTTCAACAGAACTCTCCTCGACATGCTTGGCACTCTAACGGGCTCTCAGAAGAGCGAGTGGAGTAAACATGTGGAATCCTTGGTGCATGACTACAACTGCACTCGTCATGAATCCATTGTGTTCACTCTCTACTTTCCGATGTTCGGACGAGAAGCTCGGCCACCAGTAGATATACTGGGGGGGAGGTTGTATAGGTGCAGGGGTCTGTGATCCTCTGCACTAGGCCAGAGATCCCCTAGGCCCCAGATTGGCCCCAATTCATCCTAAGCTTGTGGCTGCTGTAGGGAAGGCCCTTCAGTTAGGGATCCTGCCCCTTTAGTGGTTAGCCAGCCTAGGGCCACAGTGGTTTCATTTGAACTATTGCTACAGCAGTCTGGGACCAGACTGCCAGAGAGTGAGCGAGCATCATTGTGGAAGTCACTCCAGAGGGAGACATCCCATCCAGCAGAGGATATTGTTGGATCGGCGGATCCCCTGCTTCTCGTTGTTAGCGCGCCCGGGTGTGGACACACCCGGCAGGTACCATTCACCAAACGTGAACCAACACCGGTTTAATAAGGAGCTGATCACGCCTAGAGGGGTGGGCATCTTTTTGGAACACTTACTGGGTGAAATGACCAAGGAACACCTCTGGTACTGTGGACACGGTGTGGGGATACACGGTGGTGGGATAACGCCCCGCGCAGCGAGGTTTAGCTGTAACCATTAGTATTGCTATTGCCTGTATGTGGTTTATGGTTATTGCTCACAATAAATGTAATTATTGTTATTCTTATAACCTGAGGACTGTTATTAATAGTTTCTGCTCAGGGTTATCCCATCCAATTGGGATCCCGTGCAGGTGAAGGGGCTGCCACTCAGTATATTCGTTATCCCAGGCTCAGATCCCTGTGAGCCGACAGATACCGCCAGCACTAGTAGACCCTTCACATTAGAGGGAAAGAGGGCTATATATATACATACATACATACATACATACATACATACATACATACATACATACATACATACATACATACATTACCATGAAGCGGCAAAGAGGCGAAAGCACTCAGACAGTTTGAAGCAGTATTATGTATTAAACATATAGCACATATCTCCAACGTTTCGATCCCACAGGGGGATCTTCATCAGGGGGGTGCACCCTATGGGGCTATGCACTAAGCTCCGAGCTTTCGCGCTGGCCTGAAAAAAATTAGCACGTCCGATAAAAAATGAAGCCGGCGGCGCGATTCACTAAGGCCCTCAGACCCATTTTCTATCGGACGTGCTCAAAACTGGCTTATCGTGCATGCAAGGTTTTTTCCCTCTGTTAGCGCACTTAAACTTCCCGTACGCTAGCTGATAGGCAAAAAAGCCGCATGTAACATTTGCATGGAGATTTGCCATCTCCATGCAAGGCTGTTACAGGCGATCGTACACTAAATAAATACATTTTAATAATAGTGTACATGAGCAGGGGGTCTCCGGAGCTGAACCGCATTGGTTTCAGGTCTGGGGGCCCCCTACTTCAGGAGATACAGGCCCCGCTATTGTGTGCCGGTATCCCCTGCACTTTCAAGCTCCCGCGTCACGTGACCGGGATATTTATATTCTGCAGGGGATACCGGCACCCCATAAAGGGGCCTGTATCTCTAGAAGTAGGTGTCCCCGAGGCTGAAACCAATGTGGAGAAAAGTAACAATAAACATTAATTCCTTACCGTAGCGGCTATCTGCAATGGAAATGAAGCTGCATTCATGTACATTTTAATAATAGTGTGCGGGAGCAGGGGTCCCCTGGGCTGAACCGCATTGATTTCTGCCTCAGAGACCCCCTGCTTCCCGAGTTACAGGCCCCGGTATGGTGCATCGGAGCCAATGTCGCCGCCATCATTATAGCGTCCCGGTGGGCCTGACGGGTCACCTCACAGACCTATAGTAGCCCAGCACCATGTTTGAAACAGGATCTGGAGGCCTGCGGGTAGTCCCCGCCAGGCGCCATGGCCCACCAGGTGGTCTCCGCGGGTCACCGTGGGCCACAATGGGGTCCCCACGTGTAGGCGCGCGGCTGTCTGGGGGGCACCGGGTCAGAAGCACAGGTGTCTGAGGGGCCTCGGGTGGTTCCCATGGGGGTCTGTTGGCCCATGGGTGAGGCCACCGGTTCTTCCCCACAGGTATCCCCCGTGGACACCTCCAGCCTGCTATCCATGGAAATCCCGAGGAGACATCAGATGGTCTCCAGAGGTCTCCGCAGACCAACCCTATATGTAAAAAAAATAAAACTGACCTATACATTAAATACATCAATCCCTCCCCCCCCCCAACACATACAGTACAATAATAGGCAAAATAACTATTATCCAGATATGGATAATAGATTATTTCGCCATTATGAAACACATAAAACATGCATAAATAAAAACATGAATTCTTAATCTTAAAATCACCACATTGCATGTTACAATTAATCCAGCAGCACTTGTAAAAATAAACCAATAAACCAGCAGCTACACAAATGTATATGAAATGTCACACAATTGCATTGAGTGTTTGTACATGATGCAATTAATCTGTGCATCATGTAACACTATGCAAAATATATGTAAAAATAAAATACACTATGAACAAATGAACAATGTCCCCGAACCACCAATGCCATCATGAAAATCAAATAGAAACTAAGCAACATAAATACATTTACCATCAATCAATTAATCAATTTCCTAAACCAATTACAATACAAATCAATTATACAATTCCCTATTCAATTCCTAAAGCCAACCCATTGCCAAAAGAATTCTAATTGAAAGTAACCACCATCATTCCAATCTAACTACCAGAAATAAGCCATTAAAAATAACCTGTAACTAAATACAAATTACATTATTCACACCAATGTATAAATAAAGGTGCTAAATACATTAGACATACATGAAAAGAAAATAAACATTAGCAAAACAATCAATTATTATCTCTGTATGTCTATCCATATAGATATACATAACATACAGGGGCAATAATAGAGCATAAAATACAATGCATTTACATCCAAAAATCACATAGAATACACCCATTCAGTGTCCGTGAATGTATGTATATCCATAGGTACATAGATACATTCAGGGGCATTAAATGGGAATGAAAAAATAAAAAATATGAAAAAAAATCACAAAAACCTGTAAAAGTAAAAATAATAAACTTTTCTTTTGTTTACTTACCATTAGATGCCCACTCACCGAAATCCAGGCGACCCGGAAGCACTGGAACCAATCCACAGGTAATCATAAAATAATAAACCCTTACAATCCACAACGGTGTCTTCTTTCTTCTATTTGTAATCCTTCCCGTCAGTCTTGGGGTCTTCTTTTCTTCTTCTGGGTCTTCTCCGTTTTCTTCCATCTTCTTCTGCCACGCCCTTATTTTCTTCTTAGCAGGGGAGGTGTTCCCTCCTCGGCATATGGCTTGGTGACATAGGCTTTTATAGGCCTATGGCATCACATTTTGGTCAAATGTTTCCCACGGCCCTGATTGGGCCCTGAAAAATATGTGATTTGGAAAAAAAAAAAATGATGACGTCATTTAAAGGCAATGACACCAGCCAATCAGAATGGCTGAGTTTCAATTGCCTTTAAGATGACGTCATCAAAACAAAGATGGCCGGTGACACATGGTACGGTAGCCAATCAGAGCGTAGGAACTCCATCCCTACTCTGATTGGCTGGACCATGTGACAGAGGTTTTGCCTACACATAATAGGGCTGGGGGCGGGCTCCCGGGGCAAGCCCCGACTGATAGGTCTGTCTTCCGCTTTACTGCTTAGCAGTGTGGGAGGAGACAACGGTCGGGCTGACCGGGGGTGGGCCCGTCATTTTCGGGTCTACAGGGAGGATGCGGGCTGGATGACATGACGGGGACAGAGGGGCAGTGCAGATGCACGTCAGGACGCGTGACGTCACCACGCAAGTGTGCGCATGCGCATCAGTGCGTCTGACGTCACTGTGCTTGGGTGCATGTCCATCAGAGTGCAATTATCTTTTGGTGCGAATAGGGATAGCCTAAAGAGTATTTAAAGGCTGGTATAGGGTGAACATATCACTCCTTGATAAAGTACCACCAGGTACGAAACGCGTAGGAGGGTACTTACCTCCGTTTTTTAAACATGGACCAATAAAGATTACATTTTATCAGTATCCTTGCCTGGGACCCACTCTATTTTTGGCTGTGCGTTGGAGTGATTTTCCTTTGGATTTCCCTTCATTCTCCTGGTTGCACGCCTATCAAGATACACAGGACTGGGGCAACATTATATGAGTACAATGTTACCTTATGTCTACCTGAGGACTCTCCCAATGAGGCTTTAAGTCTGATTTTCTTCAATCTCAGCCTTTAACCTTCGGGGACAGAGATATCCTACTACTGGTGTATATAGTGACAAAGTGCTATGGTTATTAATATATATATCACTAGCCCCAGTTACCTACCCTTTGCATCTTCTTAAAGGACTTATATAATTTAATCAAGATTGGATACAAGTGTTGGAGTGCATATCACTAACCTATTAGTCTATCTAGAGGTTACAAGCAGAGAGTTATAGGGTAATTTATACTCTCAGATTAATTTTAGTTTAAAATCCTTCTTTCTCCAAGGCATAAACGTCACAAAACATTGAGTGGGAAATAAGATTTTAAAAAGAAGGGCTGCTGGTCTAGGTAGGCCAGCTTTGTGAGGCCCATGGCGGGGTCCCCCCTAAAAAAATAAAATAACAGGACTTAACTTGATGAGCAGCCCTCCTCTGGCAGGATCGCGGCTTCATGACATCACAGCAACGCGCCATCATATGATGTCCTGCGTGTCATTTGATGTCAACACGCCACGCTACGCAACAGGAGGTGGCTCACTCCAGAAAAGATAAAACCCACCCCCTCTCAAAGAAAAAAAAACACTTACCTACCTATTGGTGAGAAGCAGTCCTGCTGATCTGGGGGCCCCACGCTCCCTCCTGTCAGTCCCGGGATCCAACTTCTGCCTGACTGGAGGGGGGGGGAGGAGATGGAAGAGAGGGGCCCTGCACTCCCTCCCCCAGCTCCTCCCTCCCGTTGAGTGAAAGTTGGATAGTGGCGCCAACAGGAGGAGGGAGCATGGGGCCCCCGAAGGGGAGGGGCCAAAGGCGGTCTCCTTGTTTTCCTTCCTAAGGCCGGTCCATTAAGAGACATGCACAAAAGGTTGTCATGTCCTTGTGATAGGAGCAAAATTTGGAGCATAAAAGTAATGCATTTGGGTATCAAAACTAAGTCAACAAAGGGGTGTTATAATAAATAACCGTGATTTCTCATACAGTATTTCAATCTCTTGAGGAGGCTAATGAGCTAATATACTGTATTAGACTTTTTCTGCTTTTAACATTTCATTTTATAAAACTGACTGCATATCTTTGCAACATTCCTTTTCTATAAGCAAGCAATGTACCACTTTTCCTGCAGATAGCCATGTCATGGCCCGGGATTACTTTCAACCGTACCACCTTAAGACGCGAGTGCAGAAAATGTCATTTTAGTGTTCTGGTTTTTAAACACCTGAAATTGACACAGTAGCACAGTACTGTACACATTACAATTCATTCATTTCATTGCATTTAATTGCACACAATCCCTGAAATTCAAACAAAGCAACCGTGATAAACACGTGTGCCTGGGGCGATTGGCTGAGTTAATGCCGCGTGGAGTACAGGAGCGCACACGAAAACGGCTCCATGATTTGTTCGAAAAACGGCCACTGCATCAGTATAATAAATCTAAAATGTACTAACAAATCTACGTAAGTACCAGCACTCACTGTCTAATAGCTAAATGATGAAAACAGTTGTAATGCAGAATAAACATTTAATAATAAAATGAACCATAAATAAATCAAATGTGTTTGAAGAAACCAGTATCATAAATGGGCATGTCAAAAAGTGAGGGTGGGGGGGGGGGTGGGGGGAAGGAAAAGGGGAAAAAAACATGAAACACAAGAATATACACAAAAAACGGAGAACGGAAAGGATGCAGGGGGCGCCGTTTCGAGGGACTACCTCTTATCGCGGCCATTCCCCCTGGTCCAAAAGGGCCGAGAGGTACTTCCCTAAGCCTCCCTCCCCTATACACTGGTCAAATCAGACACCCCTGAAATAGATAGCAAACATATATGTAGTCCCTCGAACGTCGCCCCCCTAGCATACTTTCCGTTCTCCGTTTTTTGTGTATATTCCTTGTGTTCATGTTTTTCCCCTTTCCCCCCCCCCCACCCCTCACTTGTGACATGCCCATTTTGATACTGGTTTTACTGCAAACACATTTGATTTATTCTGGTTCATTTTATTATTAAATGTTTATTCTGCATTACAACTGTTTTCATCATTTAGCTATTAGACAGTGAGTGCTGGTACTTACGTAGATTTGTTAGTACTATACAGGGGAATAAGGGTCCCCTTTTGTTCCGTGCACCCTGCAATTGCATATATTTAACACTATCAGAGTGCTGTCTATTGTCCCCTTTTACCCTTAAATCTAAAATGTAGTTCTGTCTTTGGGCTCTAATTGAATTTACCATCTTTGTGAAGGTATCAACTGCATTTTCGGTGACATTTTGCTACTGAATATTGTTTTTTTTTGTTAATTACATATTTTTTCTAGTAAACATGAGACCAGGGACTCCTAAGGGTAAGACCTTAAATTATTTGTGGTGGGGTCAGAGTAATTGAGCCGTAGTGTGATGGTTTTTGGGGCGATATTTCTCATTTTGAGTGCCCTGCGAGAAAGTGAGTCAGCTAGCTAGCTGGAGGTTTTAACTCCACAGTCATGTGGATTTGTAGTCGCATTGGTGACAAATCATGTTTTAACCTTCCTTATATGAGAATACAGCATTAATTATACTGTTAGAATGTATGATTTGAATCTACAGTATACACATCACCAATTTGAATCTGAACAAGTTCAATACAAAAGTGAATCAAAATAGATGAACTGGGAAATACAACAAAACATATTGAAGCCATGAGATTTAATTTATTTATTGTTCAGCTATTTGTTATGTTGTTATACATCATTTTGGAGCAATATATATCAAGGAAGGTTTGACTGAAATATATGTACAGTACAGGCAAGTAATATTTTTTTATTCATTTTTATGATCCTTTGATAGCTGAGTATCACATAATGAGTATCAGCCTTCTGAGCCTACAGTACTATTTATTGTATAATCTGTATATACCACCCTAAATAAAGCATTTTACATATTGAAATTGTGAGCGTACAGTATGTGCACAGTACAATTTCAAAATTCTAACACAGTGTTTCTTATCATGAGCTGTTAAATATAAATTAATTGTATTTCTTCTAAAAAAAAAAAACTAATGATGCTGACAATGTTAATAAAACAGGCAATGTTTCACATGAAAAAAGTAAAGTACATACTTGTAAAGGTCAATTCTTGCATAGATATACAGCTGCTGAACAGTTTTAAGTCCAATTTTTCAAGAGAGTATATATCACAAACCTCTAGCATAATTGGAATTGATATTATAATTATACTAGCTGATATACCCGGCGCTGCCCGGGATGTAAATGTGTGAAATTATATAATGTACAGTAGTTGTTGTCCAAAAATTGTTTGTTTGAAAGCAAACAGCAGTACAATGTACAAAATCATGAAAGTATGTTGGCGATGCGGTGAAATGGGTTTGACTTACAGATGTAGGTGGTCTGGTCAGGGGGCGATCCAAGCATGATCCGGTGTCATGACTCCTAAGGTGGGATGGCGGGGGGGTTAGGTAGCGGTGGTGGAGTTGTGTAATGCGGCATGCGTTCGGTCAAGTACCCTCATTTCCTCCCATCGGTGATAAAAGGAAGGGCAGGAGGGGGCAAGGCGGAGAGGGGGGGGACGGGGGGAAGGGTGCGCGGTGGGGAGGAAGGGTGAGGGTGGAGGGATCTGCGTGGGGGGGGGGGAGGGGTAGGCAGTGAGCTGAGAGGAGGCGGGGGTTACACCGCGGGTGGAGGAGAAGGAGGCGGGAGGGGGGAGGGAGAAGACCGGGCGGGGGGGGCGAGGCGGGGGAGTGGGATGACTGAAAGGGGATTTAACATTGAGAAAAACGGCGGGAGGGGGCGGAGGGAGCAGGAGAGAGGAGAAGAGGGGGTAGTTTTAGGGGTGGAGCGGGACGGGGGAAAAAGAGGCGGGGAGAAGAGAGAAGAGGGGGGAGAAGGAGAGGGGATTCGGGGGGGAGAAGGGGTTTGCCCTGGTCGGTGGGGGAAAGGGGTGTGGGGGAGAAGTGGGTGGGGGTGTGGGGGGGGCGGGGGACCAGGACGGGTGTGGGGGGGAAAAAGGGAAGAAGAAGGGTGGGGGTGTGGGGGGAAAGGTTGCTGTGGGGGGAAGAGGTGGGCTGTGGGGGAAGAGGGGGGTGGTATGGGGGGGAGGAGCTGTTCTAAGTTGAGCATGTTGTGATTTGTGCATTAAGCTGATAGCGTGGGGGCAGGAGTGGTGAGAGGGGGTTGGGTGTGTGAGCGGCATGTTTATGTTCCGCGGCGGCAGCGACCGGAGCGGTGAGAGGGGGTTGGGTGTTTGTGAGCGGGGCCTTTTTGTTATGTCCCGCGGGCGCAGCGACCGGAGTGGATGAGGGGGGGGGGTGGGGGGCTGTTAGCATGAGGTCTGGCGTTGGCGATGTGGGGTAAGTGCGTGCGGGCGTAGTGTTGCCGGGTGGGGGAAAGCGGGCTCTTTGTGAGGTCCCGCGGAGTGGTGGCAGGGGAGGGGTAGCGTTTGTTTGTGCGTCCGGCGGCAGCGATGTGGGTAAGTGAATGCGACGGCAGTGCTGAGAGAGGGTGTGTGGGGGGGGGGGGTGAGGGTCTCGTCAGCGTCTCTAGGGTTGAGCGAGTGTGTGTGTGTGTATGTGTGTGTGTGTGTGTGTGTGTGTGTGTGTGTGATGGATGTAAACCACAGGGTAGGCTCACAGATTTCAGGGCTCACAGAGTATGAGGAAGCTCTGGGGTGTGAGCAGTCCACACGGCTGAGAGTCTGAAGCGGTGTGAGTGGAACAGTGGTTTCGAGTAGACCGGCCAATGAGAGCCGTGGGGGGCGGGCGAGACACCGGCCAATGAGAACCGTGGGAGGGCGGGCGGACCGACAGACCACTGAAATGGTCTGCAGAGACTCACAAACAAGATTTTCAATTATATAGCTATAGATACACTTGTAAAATGTAATTATAATATAATGCAAATATGTATAATATAATGCAAATATAATGCTACCAAAAATTTCTTATTTTGAAGAGTGGCTTAGTTATAGCAGATTTTAACTTTAGCATTTATCAGGACTTCAAATAAGTTTTTTATTCTGTGGGGATAGCATTCAACCATACAGTATATTAAAACATTTTAACATGGAGCCCTTATGCCAGCCATTATACACAGCTTTTCAATACAGCATTGGTTGAAGAATTGCTCCATATTAAAATGGATTAGAAGCAAAAGTGACACTGTGTGCTCATTTGCATGTCATTTTTCAGAATCCTTGGCAACAGTGGAAGCATTATATGCTAAGAAATAATGGCAAAAAGAAGGGTATATTGAAATTGTGAAATAGCAGACTCTATATAGTTGTTAGTACAGGGGGTGGGTGAAGCTTGTAGTTGCCCCAGGGTGGGAGTTTAGGCTTTGTGGGAAGGTGGCAGTAGAAGTTAACCCCTTCACAACCTAAGCGGTTACAACCACTAAGGTTAACCCCTCGTGCTACCCTCCTGCGTGGATGTGACATCATCTTAAAGTGAGGAACATCCCATCCTTTAAAAAGAAGGAAGCTGTCACATGGTTTACTACAATGATTCCAAAAGGATAAAGGAGCGGTGGACATCCAATGAGTTATGTAAAAATAGAAAAACATAAATAGTGTAGTATGCCAATGCAGATGGTACAAAAATTGGCTGAAATAACTTCAATGTTTATACTCGCATGTAGTGAGAGAATTCAGGCAATTCACAATCTATACAACAAAAGACGGTGCCCAATGCTACATCCAATTGACAAAACATATTTGGTATAACGTACAAATACTTCAATAATAACATTTTATTGGTTATTTAGTTAAACCCTTTAGCCCTGTGAACCTTTTCTTTTACCTCTGTATGAGGGGAAACAACCTTAGTGGGTCTTGTCCATACAGCAAGATGAGAGAGCCTCCCAAGTTAAAAAGGTGGGGAGGGATGAGCTCTGGGAGGAAGGGCCACCTACCTCCAAACAACTGTTGCCAGTTAGAAATTAAATGAACACACACATTCCCAGTAAGCTCAAACTCCAAAACCCACCATATCATATATAAATATATATATAAATGTCAAAAGGAAAGGTTCACAAAGGGGACCAGCTGAGGACTTCCGGTCACCCACGAGTACCACCTGAGGACTCCCGGACACCCTCGAGGACCACCTGAAGACTCCTGGACACCCACCAGGACCAGCCACGGGGACCACCCGAGGGCCCCCAGACACCCGCGGCCTCTTGTATCAATCATGAGGGGGTAGAGAAGGTGGGTAATAAATGTTGTTGTGTTTTTAAAGTTTATTGTGGGTAGCAGCTGTTTTAATATAAAATGTAATACTAGTGTAGATGAGCAGGATATCTCCGGAGCAGAACCGCGTTGAATTGAGGTACGGAGATCCCCTGCTTCCCAAGATACAGACATTGTTATGGGGTGCCGGTATCTCCTATGCATTTTAATGCCCCGCGTCACGTGACCATTGGCATAAAATGCATAAGAAATACCGACACCCCATAACGGGGCCTGTATCTTGGAAAGCAAGGTAATCCCCGGACCTGAAATCAATGCAGTTCTGCTCCGGAGACCCCCTGCTCATCTACAATAGTATTAACGTTTTTATTAAAAAAACATCTACAGGCGAGATTTGCACAGGGAGAGGCAGCTCTCTGAGCAGCTCCCTCTCTGCAGTTGAAAGAAATTGCCGGTTAAGGCCTTTTCAGTGAGATGAACTTCACGTCACCGGCTACTCACCCATTTGGGAGTTTTGCTATCACAGTTAATTGAGGCTTTCTGAATACCGTGATAGCAACGCTCATAAAACAGACATATTAAATGGCCCGAATTTTTTTGGTTTGTTTTATGAACGCTTATAGCATAGGCCCCTTAGTGTTTTTGCAATCAATGAGGGAATTTTTAAAAATCCCTTATTTTAGCCTAAACATGAATTATTCTGGGTGAATACAATTTCACCAAAAAACCACCATGTAAAAACCTTGCTTCCTAGGGCCTTCAATATGGCTGCCTTTTTCAAAAGTGTAAGTGGCAGGAGGGGGTTAATCAGGCCAATAAAGGTATTATGCCCAGCTGTTAACCCTAATCCCTGTTGGGACTGAAGAGGTTAAACTGTATTGTTCCCATCATATCATGTTCTCCCCTACACTATCTTTTTTGTCCATGTTTTGCAGCTTAGAAACTATCTGCAGTTACATTGAATGAATGAAACTGTGCTAATTGTATTTGTGACACAAGGGGGAGCTTCTAGCGCTGAACCAAGCGCTGAGTGAAGTAGCGTGCCTATGAATGGGTGGCCGGTTTGAAGTATAGGTATCACTTCCTAAACCGTAGACCTCTAAACCGCAAAGTTAATTGGATAAGTGGTGTGCGGTCTAGCTAACAGCAGAAGTGCCTTCTGTCAAAATGTATTCACCGGTCTCGTTAGCCAAGATGGAATTGTTGGCACGTGTCTGCGGTTACGGATTAAAGCCAGCATGGATACATTGTATGCCGGCTTGTAACCCAGACCAATTATAGGTCATACCTCAACCCACATCAAAGAGCCCGTTCAATTAAGTGGATAACTTGCGGTAGGAAAGAGCTAGCACTTTAATTTTTGCAGTGCAGCTAGGTAAAAAGAAACCATAAACATACATATAAGGTTTATAATTGTTGCATAAGCAGAACATACTTTTATACATAAACTGTATTGTATTGGTGTTTTAAAATGTACATGCAGGAACCTGCCAGACCGGCGATGAGTCCATTAACATGCCCATATGTTATGGAAGAATGAGCTGAGGGATCTTTTTATCTCCGTACTTCAAAAGGCACTCTGCAGAGTTGGTGCCCGTGTCTAAGAGAAGTCCGGAGTTGAAAAGTCTCAGAGATCCTAGGTGTTAGGATGGCCGGGATATTGTAAGTATCAGGTTCCAGTGTGAGGTATGGGCACTTCACACTTGGTAGCCAAACCCCAGACTTACAGTCGCCAGGTAAGGGGTTGGACCCAGTATGCTAAGTAGCTCAGGTGTGAGGTTAGCACATGATCTGTGCAAACCGGGAAGCCACTTCTGCCCTCTTTGCAAGGTACTGGCAAGTCGGGGATAGGTGAGGATAATTATTCCCTCGAGAGGATTGGGTGGATATGTTAAGTATAGGACCCTTAACCCTATAAAAATGCCTGCAGCCCAGTCCTCGGGAGATTAACCTGATCCATCTAAGATTCAACCAAGAAACACCAAGGTCCAGCGTCAGCGGTTCCGGAATGTGAGGGTTAACCTACATCGTAATGAAGATTTGCACCCTCTTCCAGAATTCGTTTGAGCTAAGGATTCCCGAACGAATCCTGTAAGGACTGAATAAACTTTTTCCTTTTGGCGGAGATATAGGGGTGGCAACTTGTGCCCCTAGCCAGGAACTGTTACACGGATCAATTTGCGCACACACTTGCATGCGTGCCGGGGTGCCCAGAGACTTTGTTTTGTTCCAAGGACATTTGATTTCGTTCCCTGTACCCAGTAAGTATTTTATTAAGTGTAATTGTGCATGATTTGTGTGTTTGTCTGAACAGAAATAAATTACAATTTATTCTACTCATCTTATGTGCTCAGTCCAGAATCCCGGTATTAATATGTGCATAAGTCTTGGTCTCCCATGACAGTGTTGCTTCCTATAGCAACTCATGGATAGTTAATACATAACAAAAAAAAATCAAAGGGCATAAAGAGTAGAAAAAATGCAGTAAAATACATATAGGATTTTGAATGAAATGCTGCTTTAAACAGGGATGAACTTTTCCCTGGTGTCTTTGTTGAGCTGCAGACTTGACTGACCTGTAAGTTACCGTTTGACACCAAAGCCGGATCTGACACGCTGTCACCTCTGTTGCAGTGACCGAGTGTCAGTGTGAGTGAGTGTTTGTTTCAGTGCAAAATAGCAAGTGTGTGACCATGTGACTGTTAGTGTGAGGGAGTGAGTGTTTGCCAGTGTGAGAGTGTCACAGATGCACACTGACACACACTCTGATTAATAAAGCTGCCAACCGGGGAAAAATGTTTAGGAGCCAAGGGTAAGTAGGCAGGGTGGGGGAGTGGAGGTTAGGTGAGACCCATACAGACATGCTGCCCTACCCACCCCCTCTCCGCTCAACAAAACTTTGGCTTCTATAAATTGTAGCTAGCTTCAATGTTTTAATATTTGTGTCCACCTATGTGTAGCACATGTACCCCCCGCCCCACTCTGGAAGATACTTCTATGGCTACTGCTGTTGTGGTGCTGGTATACCTGTGAGGGTCCAGGAGAGCTGAGTATCTGCGATGTAATGGGGGGAACAGAACAGGCTTTTGATGACCTTGATGTTATTTTTACTGATGACAGCGCCTCCATCTCCAGTGGCTCCAGGATATCAGAGACAGTCTCCCACTGGAACACTTCCCTCCTGCCCAATAGACTGAGAACTCAGACAGGGTATATAAAACAAAAGGGACTTTATTGTTGCAGTCACTGCAGATGTTCTCACAGCAGATGCAGGGTTTACAGAGGATCTGAGGTCTTTGGATGGTGCTGGCTCTCTTCTAATTGGGAGGCCTTAGATCTTCTTTGGCCAGCCCATGAGGGACTAACATGCCTATATCCCTCCCAGCCAAGAGGAGATTGCAAACACTTCCACTCCCTTGAGGGGGTGGACGTAGACTAACTACAAATTTGAACGTCCTCCCTGAGGCTCAGAAGGGGCGGACACAGGATCTGCACCATGATAGGCTGCACACAGATTACTATGTCACCACCACTTTTGTCACTCAGGGAGTCAGAATGAGGGGGATCAAAAGCCCACAGGAATGCCTGTCACAGCCTGTAGCTACAAAGGACTTACATGACACGAGGCAGAGAGGCAATTTGATCCAGCCATGTTAAACTCTCCCCTGGGTGAAATTTCCATTGGAAAAAAATTGTAGCACCATCCATCACTCTGGAACCTGCTAAATAATGACAGATTGTACAGTATAGATGGTACACATAACCATATACAGTTACAGTCCACAGAAACCCAAATCACCCACTGACTAAAACAATGATAGATTAACTCTTTCAAACATAAAACGTATGGGGAACTACTTATAATACTTGGGATCACATTACCATGGGGGAATGGGACAACACAAAGCCAGGCTCTGCAGAAATAGGGCAAATGGCTACAGCATCAGTGGATATAATGGGGTGGTCACAGCACTGTCCTGAAGAGGGGCCTGGGAAGGGACATGTCGACTGACGGTCAGTGGTTGAAGCCTGACAATTGCCTGAACAGGGGCAACCTTGGCAGGAAACTGGGGCTGGTGACTGGGGCCTAACCAAGTCCATGGACAGTTCAGGATGGATGGGTTTACCCCATCCCCACGGAAATGGTGTTGGGGCGGCATCAGGGATACAGTGACCTCTTCCTTGGCACTGGGCCACAAAGCAGGGGAAATCAACAGGGACCAGTCCAGCACTCACAGCTGTCAGGATCAGGTGCAGGCGATGCAATCTTGTCAACATCATCAAACGGCATCAGTCTCACGAGAGCTTCCGGAAAGCCCAAACCCGGCGGCACAGAGAACGTCACATCCGGTGATGCCGGAAGTCTTTCACTCCGCGGCTCCCTGAGCAAGGCCCAATCTAGCTCTGCGTTCCGGTGGCCGAATCTGATGCCTGCAGAAAATAATAATAAGGTGCCGGAACCTCACCAGTCCGCAGGCTGGTCTTTGGCTGTGCCACAAACATCTGTAACCCTGGAGAACTTCCGATATTCCAGAACCTGTGAACAGTAGGTAAAGGGTGAGCTCTTCTCCACAGGTTCCGCCTGGCTAATGTCATCTTTCGCCGCAACTGGTGGGGACACCTCTGCCAGGACACGATGCCGGGGCGACTCATTCGCCCAGGCAATCCAGTCTTATGGAGCTGGCCAGCTCCTGTGGACCTGCACCTGACACCCCTGGGGTTGTCCACTCACCCTTCGGTTCTGCAGCAACCTGGAATCCCAGTCCTGGGACCAACAGCAACAGAGCGCATGAGTCCGCAACAGGTCCAGCGGTGGTAGATATAATTAACACCAGATCAATTGAGCATCCGGGCACGATGGTCAGGGCACATGGGCCCACGTCGTCTGCAACAGGGAAACATATTAGGGCTGCACCGGTTGGTGTGGAAGCCCTAGAAGTGGGTACAATTAGCTACCCTGACACAGGGCTGGCAGGTAGAAGATAGAAGGTGCCACAGTGTTGGCACCGCGCATCAAGGCAGACTGTGCCTCCGGGTAAATGGCAATGCGGGCAGATGCACCGCTGGGGAGTCTGTCCACCCACCCGGACAATAAGGTAACCTGCTGGTAGCTGGTAATCTCCAGGTCATCCATTTTCTTCAGAGCAGTATCTGAAATAGTATGCAGCGCATTGTATAGGCTCTTCACTCTGTCTTGGGTCTTCGAATGAACCAAAACAGCAGGTTGCAGACTCCTCCCAATCAACATTAAGCTGCACATTAATTTTATTCTAACCACCCCTCTTCTGTAGTTTGTTGTTTTATTTTTTCCCTACATATCTTGGGAACCACGAGAATAACCAAGCGCCAGAGGACTCCTTTTTTCCTTGATTGATACTGTGTGGCAGGACGGCCTGTAGGTGAGGTCAGTCAATAGTCCACATGTGGAGTTTCAGGTTTAAAGTAAATGTTGTGGTTTTATTTCTCCACAGAAGAACGTAACATTTGGGCACACCGTCCCTTTAAGGCAACACAAAATATAGCAGCAAAATAAATCCTGCTCCACATTGGGAGAGCTTACTAACACTGCAAGCCTATCAGGCTGGCTGGCTAACCCATAACCAAACCTTAAGTATATATCAAACAGTCAGAAAAATAATGTGAACAGTTCTTACTGTGACTTTAGAGCTGTAGTTGTGAATCCGTCTGCATAGCAGTTGTCAGGACAGTTTCTGAGACAGCCACCTGATTACCAGCAATGACTTCCTTATATGTCATCCTGGTTGTCAGGTGTGTTGGCTCCCTTCTGATTACTCAACCCTTCCTCCTGGGTTAACCCTCTGATTGCTGGATGAAGCACTCAGACATATGTCTCCCAGGCATAACTGTTAGTGGCTGACTTCACCCTGTTACACACTGATTCTGGTGCGCCTCCCACAGCACAGTACGTCGTGCTAGTTACATGAATAGGTACCCAAGGGTCCTCCACGGTACATTGGAAGGGCCCTGGCCCTAGTCTTTCAACAGGATGCCCCTTTTACATAACATGAATGGGTGCCTGGGGTCGCTGGGGTAGCATCAGGGGCCCGATCTCTGCTTCTGCCACCATATTTCTGCTGCTATAAAGTCCCTTTTAATTGTTGCTGCACTGCATTGCTGCAAAGTCCTGAAAGCCTACCCTGTCCTCAGCATCTCAGCAGTGCCTCCATTTGTAGCACATATACCCTCCCCACCCCCACCCCCCTGGAAGATACTGCTATGGCTACTGCTGTTGTGGTGCTGGCATACCTGTGAGGGTCCAGGAGAGCTGAGTGTCTGCAATGTAATGGGGGGAACAGAACAGGCTTTTGATGATCTTGATGTTCTTTTTACTGGTGACAGCGCCTCCATCTCCATTGGCTCCAGGATATCAGAGACAGTCTCCCACTGGAACAGACTTCTTCCCCCCTGCCCAATAGACTGAGAACTCAGGCAGGGTATATAAAACAAAGGGGGCTTTATTGTTGCAGTCATTGCAGATGTTCTCACAGAGGATGCAGGGTTTACAGAAGATTCCAAGCCTGTGGATGGTGCTGGCTCTCTTCTAATAGTGAGGCCTTAGATCTTCTTTGTCCAGCCAGCCCATGAGGGACTGACTGGCCTATATCTCTCCCAGCCGGGAAGAGATGGCACACACTTCCACTCCCTAAGAGGGGTGGACGCAGACTAACTACAAATTTGCACTTCCTCCCTGAGGCTCAGAAGGGACGGGCACATGATCTGCGCCATGATAGGCTGCACACAGATTCCTATGTCACCACCACATTGTCACTCAGGGAGTCAGAATGAGGGTCAAAAGTCACAGGATTGCCTCTCACAGCCTGTAGCTACAAAGGACTTACATCACAGGAGGCAGAGAGGCAATCTGGTCCAGTCATGTTACACATGTCTATAAATATTGTGTTTACTCTAACAGAACGAAAAAAATCACCAAAGGTTACCAAGAAAAGTGCATTTTTACTAGAATATCTTGAGATATAAGCAAGCACTTACTTGGGGGAAATGTGCCCTTCATACCACAAATTCTCACAAGTGCAGTTACTGAAAGAAGCATAGAGAGATTCCTTAATGTTTGATAATCGGCTAAAGGGAATTTGCGATGCTTTGAACTGTAGTTTTCTTCATGATCTGAAATTGCTCCATTCCTGATAAAATTGTGGTTGTTGGGAAGCGCAAACATGTGAAAACAGAAAATAAATGTCTGATAGTGCAGTATTGTTAAATACAAAAAACGTGGATTTCTTCTTTAGGTCTATAGATAGAATACTCACAAATGTGAGGGTAGATAGATGTACGTAATGGTTTCTTTAAGTGATGAATCGCCAGCTGCGATGGAGATGTTAATCAGCATCAGCAATGGTATACGCGCTGGTAACCTTTAGTGATTAAACAAAGAACCGGGCATAGTGCAGACTGTAGTATTTTATATAAAATGGTAAGTATAATACAATACACTCACATGATGTCGAATGATTACACGCAATTAGATCACACAATCGATCTCGGCTGCAGTTAGATAAACTTTCTGCTTCCCCTGTAATCAACCCTCTGTCTGGCGTGCGTCTCACGGCTCCGTCTCAGCAGTTCCGGATATGATGTCAGCAGGATCCAGGGGTTCCGGTCGGCGGTGTGAATTGTCTGTCAGCGTCACTCTACGCGTTTCACTTTTCTTGGTTTCTTCAGGTTAAGTTTGGGTGCTGGTCACAAGTCCTTTTGTGCTTGTAGCCATGAGGATCCCGCCCTCCCCCCATTTGTTTGGTATGTTAAAATATGTAATGTTATTATGTGTTATGTTGTAGTTTACGTTTATATATAATTTTAAAAAGTAACGATCAAAGAGATCTACAGTATTTAAAATCATGTATATATGTGTAAAAAGAGTAATGAGATCAAAGAGATCTATGTAAAAGAATTTACATAAATGTAAAAAGAGCAATGATCAAAGAGATGTACAGTAAAATCATTTTTATATACTGTTTATATTTTTTTTTTAAAAGAATGTTATGGATGGTTTTGTTTATTTGTCACAGCTGCTTGTAGTAGATAGATCTGATGAAAAGAAAATAATAGCCTGGTGATTTACAGATAGGCTACTCTAATAGAGAGGTTGAGAAAAGTATGATTAAAGCATACCTTCAAGATATGTATGTATGTATGTATGTATGTATGTCTTTATTTATATAGCGCCATTAATGTACATAGAGCTTCACAGTAGTAATACACATGACAATCATATAAATAACAAATAATGCAAATAACAGATCATGGGAATAAGTGCTTCAGACATAAATGTAACATTGTGGAAGAACTTACAATCTAATTGCTAGGAAGAACATACAGAGACAGTAGGAGGGTATTCTGGTAAGTGCATCTGCAGGGGGCGATGCTTTATGTATCATGTGTATAGTATTAGCCATGATGCTACTCACATGCTTCTTTAAGCAAGTGTGTCTTAAGGTGGGTCTTAAAGGTGGATAGAGAGGGTGCTAGTCGGGTTTTGAGGGGAAGGGCATTCCAGAGGTGTGGGGCAGTCAGTGAGAAAGGTTTAAGGCAGGAGAGGGCTTTAGATACAAAGGGGATAGAGAGAATGCATCCTTGAGCAGAATGCAAGAGTCAGGATGGTGCATAGTGAGAAATTAGGGCTGAGATGTAACGAGGGGCATAAGACGGTAAAGCTTTAAAAGTGAGGAGAATTGAGTGCAAGATACGTAATTTGATGGGAAGCCAGGAGAATGATTTCAGCAGGGGAGACACTGAGACAGATTTAGGAAAGAGTAGAGTGATTCTGGTAGCAGAGTTAAGGATAGATTGTAGGGGAGACAGGTGAGAGGCAGGAAGGCTGGACAGCAGGTGGTTACAGTAATCGAGATGGGAGAGAATGAGGGCCTGAGTCAGAGTTTTAGCAGTCGAGTAACAGAGGAAAGGGTGTATCTTTGTAATATTGCGGAGGAAAAAGTGACAGGTTTTAGATACATTTTGAATGTGAGAGAGGAGTCGAGTGTGACCCCTATGCAACGTGCTTGTGCTACTGGGTGAATGATAGTACTTCCTACAGTAATATGGAAGGAGGTAGTAGGGCCAGATTTGGGAGGAAGCATGAGGAGCTCTGTTCTTGCCATGTTAAGTTTAAGTCGGCAGAGGGCCATCCAGGATGATATCGCAGAGGCATTCAGAAACTTTGGTCTGTACAGCAAGTGTAAGGTCAGGGGTTGAAAAGTAAATTTGTGTGTAGTCAGCATAGTTAAACCCAAGAGATGTGATTTAGGTCACCCAGAGAAAGTGTGTACAGAGAAAAGAGAAGAAGTCCCAGGACAGAGCCCTGGGGTACCCCCACAGAGAGTTCGCTGGAGGAGGAGTTGTTAGCTAAAGAGACACTGAAAGTACAATGGGAGAGGTAGGAGGAGATCTAGGAAAGAGCTTTGTTATGAATACCAATAGTATGGGAATGTGAAGGAGAAGAGGGTGGTCCACGGTGTCAAATGCTGCAGAGAGGTCGAGTAATAATAGCAGAGTGTAGTGACCTCTGTCTTTTGCAGCATGGAGGTCATTAATTATTTTAGTGAGGGCTGTTTAAGTCAAGTGAGCAGTGCAGAAGTCAGATTGTAGCGGGTCTAGGAGAGAATAGGTGTTGAGAAAATGGAGGAAACGAGAGAAAACAAGACTTTCAAGGGGTTTAGAGGCAAAAGGCAGGAGGGAGACAGGTCGATAGTTGGAAAGACAGGTAGGGTCAAGCTTGCTGTTTTTGATTAATAGTGTAACTATTGCATGTTTGAAGGAGGAAGGAAAAGTACCAGAGTAGAGGCAGGAGTTAAAAATGTGTGAGCATAGGGATTATAGTAGGAGGATGGGAGGAGGAAACAGAGGGGAAGTTGTGACGTATCGATTCCTCCTTTTCTTTAAAATAGCCAGTCCTGAGGTGAGATGGCAGAAAGAGAAGAGGCAGCTGAGGGCGGTCTGAGTAGAGAGTCAAAGACAAAGAAGAGTCGCGTGGGTGCATACCATCCTTAATAAACAAACACCTGGGAACAACTTTATCAGATTACGCTTTTCAGCAACGTATCAGTTGTTATAAAAGATCTACGACATTCAATAAACAAACACTGGCATATTATTTCATCTTACAAAACTCTGGGCAACACAGGTAAAAAGAAACCGATCATTGCACTATGCCGCAATAGCAACCTAAAAAAACTTTTAATACATCCAGCAGACACATACAGTTTCTCCCCCTGGGCCTCTCGATTCCTTTAAAGAAAGGATACTACAATTGCCATGGATGAACTACATGCTATTCTTTCACCCACACTAGAAAAAGATACCAAATTAAACTCTACCTTAAATGTGCCTCTACATCAATCATCTACATAATAAGCTGTCAATGTACCCTCTTCTATATTGGAAAAACTGACCGCAGCCTCCATGAATGCATTACAGAAGATAAATCAACAATACAGAGAGCTTTGGATGTAAAGAGAGCCATATCCCTATTACTAAACTTTTCTTGAATGCGTACACCTGTTGTCCACTCTCTAGTTGGTCTAAATGTCACTTCAGAGGAGGTGATATAACACATCTCGTTAGCAAATTGAGAAAAAAATGGATTTTTGACTTGCATATACTGTCACTCAACATGGACCTTTCCCTATTCTGTTTTTTTATGAGAATGATTGACTTTCATTAATTCCAGTGTCAATTAACTACTACAGTAAATGAAAACTCACACATGTTAATAATCACCCACATGACTAGCATACCGAGAGTACATTTGAGGAGAGGTGATAAGGGTATGAGGACTTCTCAATATTGTCTCCTTGCTGGTTTAGCTGAAAAGTGGTTGTGTTGTTACAGGGTGTGGTTCAATGTAATTTATACCTACTGTATCTTCTAGATAGACCTAAACCCCTAAATCCTTTCATTCTTAGTCATTTGTCTGGCTTCAAAATGCATTGAAAATGTGTCTCAAATGAATCACTGGTAGATGTATGGAGACAGGGCCATTCTCAAGGATGTGATTACACATTTTATTACCAATCTCATTCCACTTAATCTCGTAAAGGTTTAATATTTGTATTTGATCCCGAATGTTGTCTAGCCTTCTATGTGCTGCATAACATGGGCTGATCATGCTTATATTGAGCTACTGCCGATACCGCTCTTCCATCTTATTCTGCCTTTTAGATTGGGCCTAACCAAATTGCTGCTGCTGGGCCATGATGTCCATAAAGAAATAGGAAATGAGTTAGAACAGATTTCGAACTAAACAATACTCAGCCAATGCTCAAGAGATATTAGGGGTACAACTATCAGTCTAATATCCGTTAAAAAGGATATACAGAAAGAAACAGAGACTTGAAATTGGAAACAAGCTAACTAAACATTTGAGAGAGATGTGATGCTGTAGGAGACAAGGGCAGAGGTACAAACAGGGAGAGACATATTTGGGGGAAATAAACCATGGCTTTAAGTCAGCCTGTAGCTTCAAACAATAAATCTTTAAGGAGTCACACAAATAAACAAACAGCCTATCCCTTTGTAAGGACTAACTCACTTCCCAGTCCCTATCTACAGGACTGGGAGGATAGGCCTCTTTTTCCAACCTCTGACCCCAAAGTCCAAAGAGGTACCTTTAAGCTCTAGCACCCGGTTATTACTTAATACTTTAATATCTGAGATATAAAGTTATTAATTCCTTTTGACATATATAGATAAACATACAGGCATTCAGATCATAAATATAGGAAGGTTTGTGAGCCATGTCAGTCATACCATGGCTCCTCAAAGCTCTTGGTGGGTATTCTGTAATAGAGCAAGGTCTCCTTAGTGTACTTTGTGCTTCCTTGTAGATACATGTGTAGTGTAGTTTCCCCCACACCCGGGAGATATGGCAGCTACGGTATGTGTGGTGCTTTACCTGTGGCTCACAGGAGGTCTGAAACTCTGCTGCTGGGAGCCTGGGGTATGCCTCCACCTGGCGTGATCCTAACAGTATGGGAAACCCCGTGCAGGACAATATAAGTAATACACACAGGTATGATATAACAGGTTTATTGAACACACGTGAATAATGAGTTTGATACAGAACTACCCAGGCCTCGTAGAGCCGTACCCCTTCACCGTGCCCCCCAACACCATGTCTACACCCCAGTGTGATGACTCAGGAGATTCCTTCTCCTCCTTGTCCCTCTCTCCCATCTCCTGTTACCCTTTCTACTCCTTTCCACTCCTCTCCTTCACCTTGTACCTCTCTCCCCTTGCCGCACCGCGTTCCCCGCAGGTCTCGCATACCCACGCGCTCCCTCTCCCCCACGGTAGCTCCTTTACCTTTCCCTGTGGTGCCATCCGTCCCGTTGCCTCCTCCTCGCGTGATGCCCATGGCGCGGCGTTCCGCGCGCCTGGTGACGCGTCCGGTGCGTGCACTCCCTCAGCCCACGGGGGACGCGCATGCATTCTCCTCTCTGCCTTTGCTGGCCATCGCGCGGGCACCAGCCTCTCGCGCGTTCCCCTCCTCTTGGCTCCATCCCCCTCCTGCGGTCTGCCCTTGCTCTGTGCGGGCCGTGCCTGTGTTGCAACCTGTGCGCGCGCATCCCCAGTTTACAAGGGGCGCGCGCACAGACTCTTCTTATCAGGTTCCCCCTGTCTCCGCCTCCCAAGCTGTACAGGCCATTCCCCTGACTGCCCCTTCTATCTCCTCCTCTTCTCCCCCTGACCTATCTCTTGCTTCTCTCACTTCTCTCACTCAGAAGCGTGCGTGCAGAGTTCCCAGGCATTTGCTGTGGAATCAGGTTGTATTCTTTCTTTATTTGTTATAATTTTGTGGGGAACTGTGGGGGAGTATACTGTGAGTATACTGTGAGTTTTGTAGAGGGTTTTGGGTGTATTTTCAGGTTTTAAAACCGTTTTTGGTTTTCACCCAAAGGCTGCAGTGTTTTTACCCAGCATAAGCTGCAGTTTGGCTGGCTGGAAACTGCAGTCTCAAACCTCTCTCACCTCTCCCAGCCCTGGCTGTTTATTTTATTTCTATTTTCTTTAATTTAAGCCTGATTTGTTTCTTTTTCATTTGCATTTGGGAGCTCTGTGTCTTATTTTTAAGACCTTCAATATTGTGGTGTGGTTTCTTGTAAGAGAGAGAGTTAAATAATAAGGGAAGATTACAGCAGGTTTTTAAAAGCTGTTTTCATTCCCTCCCTTTGCAGAGAGATAGTTAATTGGTTCTTAAAGGGACAGTTCCTCTCTGCACCTCTCTCCTTAAGCACTACTTCCTCCCCTTACTTAGAGGCTTATAATATCATGCCTGGTGGGGAATAGAACTAGTGCGGCAACGGGGGCCACACCCAGACATCGGACCCCAAAAACTGGGGCCCCTAGGAGCAACATCCATAGTCACAGCCCTAGGCTTGGTACATCCAGTGCCCTGGTCACACCTCCCCCGGCTCCTGTTGTCAGTGTAACCCCTGCAGTCCCAGCTACAACATGAGAACAGGTGGCAGCTGCAGGCATTGACCCCAGCAACAACAATGCTGGGGCCATGCCCTGTGTGAGCAGGTAGCTTGGGGTGAGGTGCCCAATGTCACCTGGTCTTAACATGGAGATCTATGTGAGGGCTGTGCAGACGTTGTGGGTCCCTCTGCTGTGGTGGCGGCTAGCAAGATGTATGGGAGGGTGTAGACGGACGTTCACAGAGGTACACAATTAGGATGCTTTATAATGTGAAATTATAATAGACTTTATTGTGCCTGTTCCTTTTTCATCAGGAAATTATTCAAACACAGGGGGGGGGGGGACAAAGCTTCCATTCACTTGGGAGTATTTCTAGTGAAATCCTATGCAATTAGTTCACATCTCCATTAGTTAAGCATGTCTCGCAGCCCCAAAACATATAGCATGAAAACAAGCAGATATAAGCAGTCTCTTAAGAATAAAAGTCTTATCTGTTTCTTGGAGGGAAAATCTTCTCACTTCCTGGTTCAGCTTCAGGTGTAGTAGTTTTCCCTGTGTCTTGAAATCAGCTCTGCTGTGCAGAGCTCAAGACCAGTCAGCTCCAAAGGTCAGCTCTCAGTCAGAGCTAAGGAGAGTCACTTCCTGTCTCAAAGGCAGGCTTTTGTAAGCAATCTAATCAGGCAGGTGGTGTTTAGTAATTAACTACCAGTAATTTTGTGAACAGGTGAACAAAAAGGCGCGAACAGCTAAATAGAGAGTGAATAAATAATATTAATATTAAAAATGATGAAATTAAATAAATGTGATGACCAAAAACCCCCAGCTCAAACCTCACTGGTGGGACCTGTTTCACGGGTTCCAAAGTTTAGAAGTATCTCAGAACATCCAGGGGGAGCATATATTGGGTTGAGAAAACAAAACAAGATACACAGATATAAGTGCAGACGTAATACAATCAGTGGATAAATGTGGCAGTGTCTTGGCTCATATAGCTGTTCTACTCACAGGACTAAAGGGTATATATAAGCAGTTGGCAAATAGGGTTGCCACCCTTGAAGGTAATTAGGCACCGGACCCTCTATCGATACTCCGTCAGCATATACCGCATGTGTAAAGAGAGAGAAAACTACATAGTGCGATCAATATGTAAACTTTATAAAAAATGAATGGGTAAAAAAATGCGCACTTACAATGTGCTAATAGAATAAAAGCATTTGTCACAAATTGTGAGTAGGAGATGTCCCGAGCAGCTCACCGCCTCCCTGGGTCTGAGTTCAGCTCTCAGTCAGAGCTAAGGAGAGTCACTTCCTGTCTCAAAGGCAGGCTTTTGTAAGCAATCAGGCAGGTGGTGTTTAGTAATTAACTACCACACTGCTGGATTAAAGGTACATTACTGAACAGGGATAAGTCCCCTGTTACATACCTCCCCTGTTTGTGGGAAGCTCAGGCTTACCATGGCCAAAGCCCATCCTTCCACTCTCATTCGAGATCTCTCTGTGACTTGATGAGAGTGGATGGAGAGAGAAAGACCCTCCGTCCACTGGGATTGAGCCCTTTCTCCAGGTCACTCTTGTCTCCTCCCGAAGATGCCCGAGATCAGCACTCTCAGTCGCTCGAGGAGGACCTCTTCCACGTAAAGTCTTTTTTACGGTGGCGCGGTTCTGAGATTTCTGTTGCGTCAGACACTCCTCTTTTGTAGACAAAGTGTATGGCAACAGTGAGAGCAGTTAGGATACCCTATATGAGTTTCTGCTCTTGAAGGTCTTTCTTCAGCTTCTCCACACACGAGAGTTGCCAGTTCAGCTTCTTCAGCTAGGATTCTTCTGGCTTTGATTCTGCACTCCTACCTCTGTTTGTTGCCTGTTGGCAGCTGTAGGTTTGGCTAGTGCTTCTTTGGTGGCTCAAACTTCGTAATTTTGTTTTGAAGTTGGTGGAGTCCCAATCTCACTGTACCCTTGTCCTTATGGGCATTAGTTACTGTGGGATACTCGGTGCTTGGGCAGAGCCAATACCTTTCGTATTGAAGGAATCTGTATCAGAGGCTCCTTCATATTCTGGAGCTCTGTAATTTTTTGTCGTCAGGTTGCCGCTGCGTGCTTTTCTCCTTGGTGTACTGACTCAAGGGAATGGAACAGTCTCTCTGTCTCTCCAGCTCTTGCTCCAGTTTCTGAGCCTTCTCACGCTCCCTCTCATACAGAGTCACCTGGTATCGAAGCTCCGCTTCCAATGATGCTCTGAAGACATGCAGCGCGGCCCTTAGCTCCTCATACTGCTCTGTGGGGACGCACTGGGCATTCAGACGTTCCTGCAGCGCCTGTACCTCTTCAGCAGCCTGCAGTTTCTCCTCCTGCAGCGTTTGCTGCTTCTCCTCAGCATACTGGAGGTGTGTACGCAGACCTTGCAGTTGGTTCTGCAGTCGGTGCTCTGCGTCAAACTTTTCTTTGACTTCTTCTGTTAACTGAAAATTTTCTTCTTTCAGTTTTAAGTTTTCTCTTTTTAATCCTGACTCTTCTCCTCTTTCAGTCTCTGTATTCTTCAGGGCCTCTTTGCAGTCCTCTGTCCATTTACGCACATCTGCCCCGAGAATGACAATCTCCTGGCGTGAGACTTCCTTCTCTAGGTTGGGGGCCTGAAGCTCCCTCTGAGAGACTTTGATATCTGTTTCAAGATTACCAATAGTTTCTTTAGCAATGTCCAGCTCCTCAGTGAGAATGCGCAGCTCCCCTCTGGAAACCTCCAGGTCTGTGCGGCAGCTGCTGGTCCCATGACGTGAGGCATCCAGTGCTCTGCGGAGTGTCCGAACCTCTCTCTGAGACACGTCCACCTCTATCCGGACACCGCTGACCTCCAGCTGTGAGGCATTCAGCTCCACGCGAAGAGTGCGAACCTCCTGCTGGAAGACTGTCATCTGCTTCAGTGCCTCCTCATACCTCCGCTCCAGCGTAGCCACCATTCTATCAGACTGGCTCTGCTCCTCCTCCATGGCAAAAATAGTAGCCCCTGCAGCATCTAGCTCAGTCCTGAGATCCCCCAATTCGGTCCTGGCCGCAGAGTAAATTGCGAGCACAGTCTTCTGTAGCTCAGCATTATTTTTTCTCTCCCTTTCCAATTCTTCACAGAGTAGATCACAGTCATGCCTGGCAGCCTGCAGAGCATCTTCAGGGCTGATCAAGGGATCGTCACTCACTGGCTCAGACTCCACTTCCCTGGGATGGTTGGCCGAGGGTTCCTCACTGTTGGCACCGGACAGACACCTCCCTGGGGTACACGACCTCTGCCTTGGGCCCTCTGGATATTCGGTTACCCGCAGGACGAATTCTCCATTTTCTCTAAACTGCAGGGCAACTCGGTCCCCCTTTTCCTCCACAGGATCTGCGGACGTGTCTGTTCCCTCCACGGCAAGCGAAGAACTGCTTCTCTTTTTCTACCCTGCACCCCCTTGATCTGGATGACACCGTCCCCTCAGGGACACTGGGGTCTCCATCTTCATTTGAAACCCCAGCAGCTTCATTATATACGCCAGACTTTTCTTGCAGCTGCTTTAGCTGACAGAAATATTCGGTGATCCACTGCTCCCGCTCTGTCTCCTGCCGACCATATTCGTCATCAAAGGGAGCGGTCTTTTCTGTTCGTGCCGAGTTCAGGCACCCCCACCATTCCTGGGGTGTTTTGTGGGTGTGACTCGGTTCGGGTTCCCCGCAAGAGATGTCCTCCTCTCTATTGGACTGGAAGGGCCACTCTTCCGTGGGGTAGCGTTCATTACAGGAACGCTGCATCTTGTCCTCCATTTTTAGGCTATCAGGTGTAATTTTCTTCCTGATCTCAGGAGGCGCTATTGCAGCTGTTGCCACTATATTTGCTAGAACCCCCAATTGTGGTAGTCCTACAGATGGGCATATTTTGCTTGTAGAGGTCGTAGCTCTCACAGGCATCTCTGTAGGCTTTTCTTTCTTGGGTAATTTTTTTTTTCAATATCAGCAGTACTGTGCATGCATTTTCTTTTATCAGGTATACAAGATGTGCAGTTGCTAGGTAAAAAAGTCTATTTGCTATACACCATTTACTTGCTAGGTGACAGAATTTGGTTTTCTGCCTGAGTTCAGTAATTTTCAGTCTCATCTTTGGGTATTATGGCATTCGCACTTCACACTTTGGGTGTCTGTTTTGCTCCCAAGATAATAGGCATACTTTTTTACTTGCAGAAAAAAGAAACATTCTTTGCAGTGGACTCAACACTCAGCAATTGGCTTTGAAAAACCTTTTACTTTATAGGGCAATTTTACTCTCAGCATTTGTTTGCTAAAAATTCCCCTGCTTCAGCACAGTCTTGTATCAATTTTCAAACTTTTCTGCATATACTCCATTCACAGCTGGGAGCCCTATGCGGTGTGGCAACCTTTATTTGCAAAATCAGTACCACTCGTGGGTCACCATCTGTATTCACTGCTTCAGCGAAACTTTTGAAAACAACAAACACCTATCCCTTTTAAGGGCTGTCTCATTTCTTGAACCCTGACTATGGCTGGAAGGCAAAACCCCTATTTCAATGACCATATTACACTTTGTGATAGGCAAATAAAGTTTTAGCTGCTTCAGCAGTCTCTCTCCTCTTGGGATTGGGGCAAAGAGTCCATCTGTGGTTTTGTAAGTTTCAATGCAGTGTAAGTTTCAGTGGTGTGTCCCTTTAACTCTGATCTCTGCTGCATGAGGTTTTTTTTTTTTTTTTTTCTCAGACTGTAGGCAAAAAGCATTAAAAAAAATTTCACATAAAAATCTCCGGTCCTTTTTAACTACAAGGACACCGTTGTCCCACCTCGGACACCAAATGTAGACGGACGTTCACAGAGGTACACAATTAGGAGGCTTTATAATGTGAAATTATAATAGGCTTTATTGTGCCTGTACCGTTTTCATCAGGAAATTATCAAAACACAGGGGGGGAACAAAGCTTCTATTCACTTGGGAGTATTTCTAGTGAATCACTATGCAATAATTCACATCTCCCTTAGTCAAGCATTTCTCGCAGCCCAAAAACATATAGCATGAAATAAGCCGATATAAGCAGTCTCTTATGAATAAAAGTCTTATCTGTTTCTTGGAGGGAAAATCTTCTCACTTCCTGGTTCAGCTTCAGGTGTAGTAGTTTTCCCTGTGTCTTGAAATCAGCTCTGCTGTGCAGAGCTCAAGACCGGTCAGCTCCAAAGTTCAGCTCTCAGTCAGAGCTAAGGAGAGTCACTTCCTGTCTCAAAGGCAGGCTTGTGTAAGCAATCAGGCAGGTGGTGTTTAGTAATTAACTACCACACTGCTAGATTAAAGGCACATTACTGAATAGGGATAAGTCCCCTGTTACAGAGGGGCATTTTATTCCTCCGTACGCTGGCTGCCACCCACACCCTGGTGCAGAAAAGCATCAATGTAGGGGGGACCTACATCCCCATAGAGCCCATGGAGGGGTTGGGCACAAAAATCATTCTGTCCAATGTGCCCCCCTTCATCCCATACAGCCTCATGCACCCACACCTGCAAGCCCTGAGAGATATTAAGTCTCCCATAACAAAAATTCCGCTGGGCTGCAGGGATAGAGAGCGCTGAGTCATGTGCTCTCATTTAGGTGGCAGGTACAAGTGCTGCTGCCGGGGAACACAGAATCTGTGGGGGGTTCTTTTGGGGTGCCCTACGAGGGCATCAATTATACGGTGTACTATGGCACGGAGGGAGTTAGGTGCTATTTGTGCAAGGAGCTAGGGCACACTCGTAGGAGTTGCCCCAAAGGGAACAGAGGACCCATCCCACCTCCTGCACCTGCCCCTCCCTCTGCCAAGACACCCGGTACCGCTGTGCCCACCACAGCGGGGCCCTCGAGGACTCAGGTCCCCCCTGGGACCGCAAGAGATGTCGCTGTCTCATCCCAAACAGTGACATCTGTACCTCTCCCCAAAGAACAGAGGGAGAAGGAAAACCCCTCGAGGGCCCAGGTCCCCTCTGGTACTGCAGGAGATGTCGCTGTCCCATCTCGAACAGTGACATCTGCGCCCACCACAAAGGGGCCCTTGGGGGCCGAGGTCCCCCCTAGGATCGCAGGAGATGTCGCTGCCCCATCTCGAACAGTGACATCTGCACCTCTCCCTGGGGAGCGGAGGGAGGGGGTCGCCCTGGAGTGGCCAACTTCTATTGTTGCTGTCCTCCCCTGAGAGGAGACACCCTGTACCGCTGTGCCCACCGGAGCGGGCCCCTTGGGGGCCCAGGTCCCCCCTGAGACCGCAGGAGATGTCGCTGCACCATCTCGGGCGGTGACGTCTGCACTTCTCCCCAAAAAAAAGAAGAAAAAAGAACCCTGAAGAAGTCACCCTCGGTTGTCGCTGTCTCCCCCCAAAAGCACCCTACCCCCAATGTAAGCATCGTACAGGGTGCGGGGAAGCGGTGGGAAGCTCCTGCTGGGGAGGTAGCGATATCTTTTTTTGGGGAATCAATCCCCAGGAAGAGGAAATCAAAAACTAATAACAAGAGGGTGATTGAGGAAGGCAAGGAGGGTGAACCGTATTACGTTCACCCTCAGAAGTCTCCGAAGCGGAATACAACATCAATTCCGCACAAGGTGACTCCATCCGGCCCACTGGTTTGGATTAGCCAGTGTGAGCCAGATCTCATAATTTTACAACCCCCCACCCTCGAAGATCTGGAGGGAATGCAGGAGAAGGTACCCGGCGTCCCTGGGGCGGAAGATCAAAGCGCTCAACAACATGAGGCTTTGCCCCTAGAAATGGACATTGGAGAGCCTTCCAACACCCCTCCCAGATTTGGAGAACATCCCCCGGGGACCTGTGTTTCGGTGAATCTGCCGCGCCGGACGCAGTTGTATTCGGGGACTCGGAGGTCGGCTAGTATCCCCCTCAGGCTGTACCACCTTCGAGTGACGCACCTGAGGCTGAGTCAGGGTTTGTGTCACCGGAGGGAGGGGATGGGCTGGGGCTGACCCCCATGGTTGAGGATTTGGAGGATGGAGCGGGGGAGGCAGGTGAAGGTGGGGATGCTTTAGCGAGCGCTTTGGGTTATACCTGGAGGGTGTCTGATGTGAGCCCTCTTTGTGGGGAGTCTTGGTCTTTGTCAGAGATGACTGACAGGCTGGACTCTCTCCTTGGGGTGCTTGCTGAGGAGTGCCCTCCAACGGTTGGTGAGTGCCCTCCCACGGTTGGTGAGTGCCCTCCCGCGGTTGGTGAGCACCCTCCCGCGGTTGGTGAGCGCCCTCCCGTGGTTGGGGAGTGCCCTTCCGTGGTTGGTGAGTGCCTTCCTGTGGTTGGTGAGTGCCCTCCCACGGTTGGTGCGATCACCTGTGGCTTCCCTTTTATCCACACAGCGATGAAGGAGATTAGGAGAGCACTGGGTGCCTCTGTGGTCCCCGAGGACTCTCAGGAGACTACTGCCTACGCCATGCCGCCACCAGCTTCCCCTGAACATCCTGCCTCGGGGATGGATGTGGAGGGTTTAGTGGACCCCTCGGGGAAACACCGAAGAGGGGATCCACTCTAAGGCTGTGAAAGACCCCCGCAGAGAAGGGCGGGGGTCTTGAGTTTTTCAGCCAAGAGGAGCCCGGGGAGTTGTGGCTCAGTGAGGAGTCCTCTGGCACCGTGGAGTCGGTGGACTCCTTTTGCCCCGTTATCCCTGCCCAGGAGCTAGATGAGTTCCTGGAAGATACCCTTCACAAGCACGGAAACAAGAAGGTGAAGTTGGCCCTCAAGAGGTGGAAGGATGCTTCGTTCATTCTCCACTCTCTTTTAGTATACATCAGGGCCAACCACAAGGCCAAAATCTCCGGGACAAACGAACATGTTCGTGTCCTGAAATTTAACAAACTGATGCGAGAGCACGTAAAGGCTTCTCGGGGTATAGTACCCTGAGCGTCTGTGGGAAGAAAAACTCTTGACTACCAATGGCTTTGAGCATTGGTACGCTTATGTTAACGGCTTTAAGGATGGGTTTCGCAGGTTCCAGGTACTCTCCTTTTTACAGAAGGGAGAGTATTCTGTGAATTTCCTGCAGGAAACCAATACCACTCCAGAGGCTGAAGCCAGCTGGCATTTGGAGTGGCGAGGCAGTGTCTTCTTCAGCCACCTCACTTCATCATCTAGTGGGGTGGTGACCCTGTTCTCTGAGTCCTTTCAACCAGAGCTGCTGCTTGCCAAAACTGTTGTTCCAGGTTGCCTGTTGCATCTCAGGGTCCGGCATGAGGACTACACGTTTAATTTCTTGAACGTGTATGCTCCTGCCACCGGACCTCTGAGAAGGCAGTTCTTCGTCAGAATGTCTGAATACTTGGAGACAGTCGACGCGGATGAACACGTGGTGCTCGGGGGTGATTTCAACTGCACCCTCGAGGCTCTGAAAGACCGGAATGGCCCGGAGCCACACCCGTGTTCTGCGTCAGCCTTGCGGGAGGTCATCACCCGCTACTCCTTGGTAGACGTCTGGCGAGAACAACATCCCGAGGCATCCACTGAGTTCACCCATGTTAGGGTGTTTAGGGGTGAACGGATGTCCTGATCCCGGATCGACAGGCTGTACATTTCCAGCCACAGCCTGTCGCGAGCCCAGTCCAGTACCATTAGGCTGGTGCCGTTTTCGGACCACAATTGTGCGTCTGTGACGGTGGCGCTGCTACCAGCAGCGCCCTCGGCCGCCTATTGGCACTTCAACAATACGTTGTTGGAGGACATGGGGTTTGCGACGTCGGTCCGAGACTTTTGGATTGCCTGGAGAGGTTGCAGATCAGACTTTGCCACGTTAGAGCAGTAGTGGGACATGGGTAAGGTTCATCTGCGCCTCGTTTGTCAGGAGTACACCAAAGGT
>WSYH01000218.1:0-13250 GCA_036426205.1 Ascaphus truei | reverse complement strand
GCCGGGGCTAGACGGGCTGACTGTGGAGTTCTTCCGGTTTTTCTGGGAGATGCTGGGACCTGATTTCACCGAGGTCCTGGCCGAAGCCCTGGAGACCGGTGAGATGCCCCTTTCTTGTCGGCGGGCAATACTGTCTTTGCTGCCGAAGAAGGGGGATCTCCGCCAGATTTCTAACTGGCGACCGGTCTCACTGCTAAGCACGGACTAAAAGATCATAGCCAAAGCACTCTCGCTGAGGCTCAAGTCAGTGCTGGCAGAGGTGTTTCACCCCGACCAGTCCTATACTGTCCCGGGCCGGAGTATTCATGACAACATTTTTCTGGTCCGGGACCTGCTACATCACGCGCAGAGAACTGGTCTGTCACTCGCCCTCCTGTCCCTAGATCAGGAGAAGGTGTTTGACAGGGTGGATCACCGTTACCTCATGCAGACCCTGCGGGCGTTTGGCTTTGGCCCACAATTTGTGGGCTTTCTCCAGATGCTGTACGCCACTGTAGAGTGTCTGGTGAAGATCAATTGGTCCCTGACGGCACCTTTTGTGTTTGGTCGGGGAGTACGTCAAGGGTGCCCCCTGTCTGGGCAACAGTACGCGCTGGCCATTGAGCCCTTCCTCTGCCTACTGAGGAGGAGGCTCACCGGGCTGGTGCTGCGGGACCCTGACATGCGGGTAGTCCTGTCGGCTTATGCCGATGACGTGCTCCTCATGGCCCAGGACCTAGATGATCTAGAGCGGAAGCAAGCGTGCCAAGAGGTCTACACCGCGGCCTCTTCTGCTTGGATACACTGGTCCAAGTGCTCCGGCATTTTGGTGGGTCCCTTACAGGTGGACTCTTTGCCCCCCACATTTCATAATGTCACGTGGGGGACCGATACTCTCAAATATCTAGGAGTCTACCGGTCTGCTGCGGAGAACCCGGCCCCAGAAAACTTCAGTGATCTTGAGGAACGAGTCATTGCTCGTCTGGGGTCTTGTGTGTATCTGTCGAGAATGCTTTTCCTCAGGGGAAGAACGTGGTGATCAACCAGCTGGTGGCCAGTCAGCTATGGCACCGGCTGATAACCATGGGTCCGACCCACGAATTTATCAAAAAGATCCAGAGGAGGTTGATGGATTTTTTCTGGATGGGGAAGCATTGGGTCTCTGCGTGAGTTGCGTGCCTTTCTTTGGAGGAGGGTGGACAGGGAGTGGTGTGTGTCCGCTCCCAGTTACACACTTTCCGCCTCCAATACCTGCAGAGATACCTATTCGCAGATCCGTCTCCACAGTGGTGTCAGCTGGCAACCAGTTTCTTTCGCCAGCTGCGCAATATGAGTTATGACCGGCAACTGTTTATCATCAGGCCCGAGGGTTTAGGTAGAGACCTCTCAGTGCTGCCGGCATACTACCGGGACTTACTTAAGGCCTGGAAACTGGTCTCCGTGACCAGGAAGGAACTCGCCAAGCCCCTGCTGTATAATCCGGCAGTGGGGGCTTGGATGTTGGATTCACCCTCTATTTGCCACCGGCTAATCCTGGCGCAGGTGACCAGAGTCGGGGATCTCCTGGACTTTGAGCGGCGAGACTGGGTTAGGGCAGAGGTGATCGCGCCCCGTATGGGTCTGCGTACTGCCGCGTCCCTCATCGATTGATCCGGGAGATTAAAGATGCCATCCACCCCGACTCACGCGCCTTCTTTGAGGGGGTATTGCTGACTGGAGAGCCTTGTCAACCTATCAACTTAAGCTCTCCGGATATGTGCGTGGAACCAAAGCCACAGCAACCCCCTCGGGCTCCTCTCTCCCCCAACCTCAGCAGGTTGGGGGATATGTCCCCGGCATGTTTCCGCGGCATGCCGAGGAAAGTCCTGTATTCTCTAGTGCTCCATATAGTGCACTACCTCGCCCTTGTCACCCGCCCCGATACTATCTGAAGGCGGGTATTTCCTGCGAACGAGGGCGAGAGACCCCGGTGGAAGGAACTCTATTCGGGTTTGGTTCCCCGTCCCGCCGGGGATTTGAGTTGGAGGGTCCTCCACGGTGCACTGAGCACAGGAGAGTATTTGGCACATTTCACGGACTCTCCCGCCACCTGTCCCTTCTGTGGCGAGCAGGAGTCCGTGTATCACATTAATTTGAACTGCGCCAGACTGCAGCCTCTTTTATCCACCTTGAGGAGCCTTCTCCTGCAGTTCTGGCTGCATTTTTCCTCTTATCTTTTTATTTTTGGGTGCCCAGTGTCCCGAGATAATAAGCCTAGGGATCTCCTAGTCAACCTGCTCCTGGCAGTGGCTAAGGTAGCCATTTACAAGACCAGGAGGCAGTGTTTGGAGAGGGGGGTCCCAACGAACATCGTGGCAGTGTTCTGGGCGCTGGTGCACTCCCGTATTCGGGCAAAGCTCACGTACGCCAAGTCCACTGGGATGGTTTCGGAGTTTGCATCCCAGTGGGCGTCAGGCAGGGTGCTATGCTCGGTGTCCCCTACTTTGGATTCTGTTGAATTGATCCTAAAATTTTAGTGCACTTTATTTTTATTTACAGTGCACTTGCTGGTTTAATTTAATACTTGTTTGACTGGTTTTTCTTTGTTCTACTTGGAAACAAGTAGAATTGCTATTCAACTGAATTGGCCGGCTTCGCTGGCCAATCAGTTCAAACCAGATCAAAATAGACCCACTTCTCTCTCTACTCCTCCCCTCTCTGTCATTGGTGCACCTTCCTTTATAATCCCTGTCTGTCCACCTCTTCCTCGCTCTGCATAGTTCCTGTTTCCCTGTGTGTACCTGACCTATGCTGTGCTCCCTCTGTGCTCCTGTGATTACCTGCTCCTGTGTTACTTTGGATTTCCCTGGCATTGACCCCTGCTTACCCTGGACTACTCTGCTCTCTGGTATCCCTTTGAACCCTGCTACACATACAACTCCGCTGACCTCTGGCTTCCTAAGACCTGTCTTGCCCTCTGACGACTCTACCCTCTGGATCCCTGAACATTGGCAAACGGACACGACTATTCTCACGGACATTCCCCAAGCATTGCAAGTATACACTAGCAACTCTTCCTACAGGCACAGCAACGCTATACCACACTCTGGGCTTGCTCCCACTGCTGTGGGTGTGTGGTATCATACTGTTCCCACCTCAGTACTGGGGTCTAGCTTGGTCTGTGGGCATACAGGCGTGACACCCGGTGGGGTTTACCCCAAAGTACTGATGTGCCCCTGGTCACCCAACCACCCTGGTGTCCACAGAATCAACCCACCCAAAGTGTGGCACAGCGCTGCTCCACTAATGTGTGTACAGTTGGTGCACTTGGAGTACCTGCCCAGGGTCTCCTGCACCTGTGTATGGCCAGAAGAGTTAACGGATTCACTGATTCCAGCGATGGTAGCGTAGCCTCCACCTCCATGTTGGGTGGTGTCCCGTGGGGACAGTGCCACCATGAAGAATATCTCTTAGCTGTAGGTGGTGATCTGGTTCCAGACCAGTTGATGCCAGAACACACCTGCGTCCTGTCTGTGTCCCTCACACTGGCACTACAGGGAACTGTCCTTATCTATGGGCCTGTCCCTGCAGCAACCACAAGCTGAGGGGAGTCGGGGCCTAGCTGGGGCCTAAGGGGGTCTTTGGCCTAGTGCATGGGCCACTGGCACCCTGCACACGCACACCCTACCCTTCTGCTGTCCCAGCTCCGACTGCCATGCTCTCAGAAGCACCAAATGTATAATTAGCTGAGCAGGGGATTCTACTAGTCCTATTGGCTGCTGGGAACTATAGCTCCTCTGTGGGGCTTAGTTAGTAATGGCCGCCGCTACTTGTATCCCCATGTGCATGCGCAAAGCTCTATAATGGCCGCCGTGCCTGGGGGCTGATTTTGCGCATGTGTGCGCATCCAAAATTACGGCGCCCTCCCATCATCCCACCATGGAGCCCCCGGAGCACTGGAGCGCTCCCTGCACACTGCCCACCTTCCCGGCCTGACGAGCGATTCCGCCGCTTGCTCCGGTGACACCCGCACATACACCACAAGTCCCCCACTGCAGCTGAGGTGAGCAGGGAAGTAAGGGGGGCTGAGAGGGAGCCCAGAGGGAGACCAGGTCACACATGTTTTAATTATCCTCTGGTCACTTGCCTTTTAGACATATTTGGCTTGTTAACTTGATATGCTAGAACAATGCTACTACTTAATTAATGCTCTATATCTTTCTAGCCTACATTTAAATTATTACTAATTTTAAAATATATATTTTTCTTTTCTTTTTTTATTTCTCCCCTCCTGTTTTACTCCCTGTTTTACTCCCTGTATTCCGCCTCCCTAAGTTTTCTTGTACCACACCTATTTTGACATATGTTTTTTCGTTTTTTTTTTTAAGTCAATGTCATACAATAACCCTAGTTTAGGCTATCTACAAACAATACAACCTGCTGATATGCTTTGGCCAAAAAATAATAATAAAAATAATAATAATAATTAAAAAAAAGATGCGATTGTAAGCTCTACAGGGCAGAGACTCATTGTAATACAACCAAACAATGGATGGCGCTCTGATTCTCCCTTATAGCTTCCCAGTGAATAATCAATACACTGTGACTCACAAGTGATATTATAACGTGAATACAAATAAATATATATTTGCAAAGGCAAACAAGATCTTATCTTGCATTAAACGGGCAATGGATGGAAGGGAAGTAAACATAATTATGCCCCTTTACAAAGCATTAGAAAAACCACACCTTGAATATGGAGTACAATTTTGAGCAGCACTCCTTAGAAAAGATATAATGAAACAAAAAGTGCAGGGAAGAGCCATAAAATTAATAAATGGGATGCATAATATGATTCATGAAGAGAGGCTAGCTAAATTAGATTTGTTTACATTAGAAAATAGGTGTCTTAGACAGGTCTGCAACCCTGCCTTTTGCCATTATCATCACCTAGCATACAGTGCTTCCACGACAGCAAGGGATTCTGGGAATGACATGCAAATGAGCACACAGTGCCACCTTTTGCTTCAAAACCATATTGCATGATCCCATATAAGCTTATGCTTGCTGCATTGCACATCTTTTGAGCACAGCCTGGGTTAAGATGCACAGCCAGTAAATCTTCCTACAGACAGCTGTTTTGACCTTAATGGGTTTCATCAGTATGAGGTTCCTTATACTGGCTTTGCAAAATAAACATTGGGATAGGTTTCACCACACTTAGTTAAGTTATGGTGAGTAAAAAAAAGTGGAAATATTACTGTGTGCTCATTTGCATGTCTTATACACACATACATACATATATATATATATTAGAGACTATAATATATATATATATATATATATAATATAAATATAATAGATATGTACATATACATATATATATATCTAATATCTATATAGATATATATATAATATAATATATATATATATATATATATACATACTACACATAAGTGTGTGAAAGAAAGTACACCCTCTTTGAATTCTATGGTTTTACATAATAACAAATCCCATATCGTTGTGAAGGAATTTTGGCCCACTCTTCTTTACAACGTTGCTTCAGTTCATTGAGGTTTGTGGGCATTTGTTTATGCACAGCTCTCTTCAGGTCCTGCCACACCATTTCAATCGGGTTGAGGTCTGGGCTTTGACTGGGCCAGTGCAACACCTTGATTCGTTTCTTTTTCAGCCATTCTGTTGTAGATTTGCTGGTGTGCTTGGGATCATTGTCCTGTTGCATGACCCAATTTCGGCCAAGCTTTAGCTGTCGGACAGATGGCCTCACATTTGACTCTAGAATACTTTGGTATACTGAGGAGTTCATGGTCGACTCAATGACTGCAAGGTTCCCACGTCTTGTGGCTGCAAAAAAAGCCCAAATCATCACCCCTCCACCACCGTGCTTGGTATGAGGTGTTTGTGCTGATATGCTGTATTTGTTTTTTGCCAAACGTGGCGCTGTACATTATGGCCAAACATCTCCACTTTGGTCTCGTCTGTCCAAAGGACATTGTTCCAGAAGTCTTGTGGTTTGTTCATGTAGCCCCGAGGTATATTTTCGCTCCCTGGCCCTGCTCTGCGTGTGCCGGGGGATCGCGGGTGCCGCTGTTGTCTCTGACGGACCCGCCGGGAGAACGCAAGGGTGGGGGCCAGTGCAGGGAGTAGCGCGATGCATTGCGGCGCAGGCCGGTTGCCGGGGACACGATCGGGCCGTTGCTAGGGCCGCGATCGCGTTGCCACCGGCTCGGCGGCTTGAAGAGAGGGCGCCGCCATTGCGCGTATGCGCAGTAGGGCGGAAGCGCGCGAGAGGACCCCAGAGCTAGGGAGAGATCGCGCGAGACTAGGGAAGTGTAGGAAAGGGATGAGGCGGCCATTAGGCGTTCGCGCATGCGCGGGAGAAGCGCGCACGCGGCCCCAGTGTTTAGACAGCCCCCTGGGAACTACAATTTCCAGGAGGCTTAGGGAGACAGGTATCAGGTGCCTGAGTGTGGCCAATAGGGCTGGAGGAAGCTCAGCCCGGGAATATAGATACATTTCCCGGGCTTTGCATGCGTCAGTCAGGCAGAGGAGAAGGAAGGAGTAGGAAGGGTGCAGGGAGCGCGTGGCTCCTGCATCAGGTAAGGGTTCTCCCTAGATCCCCAGGCAGGCCCCAATTCCCGGTAAGGGCAGGGGGTAACTGAAGAGGGACGGCCATAGCTAGGGAGGTGACCCTTAGGTGTGGAAGGTGCAGTTTGGCAGTGCCACAGCGAAGAGGGCTGTGGGCACTGGCAAATAGGCACAGCGTGAGTGCAGTGGATTTGCTGCGGGATCCAGGTGGCTGTGTGTGATTGCAGCTGTCTGTGTGTGTTGTCGCTGCATGTGCTGGGCGCAGTGCGTGCAGTGTGTGTGAAGCGTGTGTGAATCCCTGCAGGCTGACAGTGTGAGCTGTGTGTCGGCTGCAGGTGAGTTAGGCTGTTAGGATTAGCCAGATACAGATAGGACTGGGTAGCTAGGGGAGGGGGCAGGTTATTGTTCCACAGGCCCTAGGAGTTTTCCCCAAGCCATCCCAGGTTGCGGTTCATCAGGGACAGGCCCTAGGTTAGGGTTGCTGTCACTCTAGGAGTAGTTAGTGATAGGAAGGGATAGCGGCGGTTGCTGTTCCCATGCGGTTGGTGTTGCCGTGATCCGGTTGCAGTTCCCGTGGAGCGGTGGGACCCTCGTTGGGGTCCACCGGCAGAAGTACCTGGAAAGGATCAGACGGACGTCTGACCCTTTTAGAAGAGAGTTGCGGTCCCGAGCATCGGAGTGCTCGGAAGGTATCTCTGAAGTATTATAAGTGCACCAACTGGGCCCTAGCTTAATTTAGTGACTGCGCAGTCACCCATGACCTTCCGTAGGAGTGCGGGACATTGGGTGTGGGGGATCACAGGACACTGGGTGGGGAACACCAGACATTGGGCTGAGGTGATGCGGATAGAGCATCTGGTTATGTTATGTGATGTTATGTAATGAGTTATATGTGTGTGTTAAGTAAAGTGTTAGTTATTGGTTTATCGTATACGTGTGTTATTGTATTTCTTACCCAGGGCTATCTTTCATAACGGGGGATCCTGGGTAAGTGGAGGCGCTGCACCAGGTAATGGTAAGGGTTTCCCCAGGCTCCCAGCTAGCGGAGGCTCAGATCTCCTGGAGCCACAGGTGTTATGCCGTTACCAGTAATCCCTTAGAGCAGGTGTGTTGCAGGGAAAGGGACCGGTTAGACCACGAGGGGCCAATGTGAGATTGGGTGGGTCGGCCGGTTCACAAAAAGGGTTACATTCAGATACAACTTTTCAAACCTAAGCCGTGCTGCCATGTTCTTTTTAGAGAGAAGAGGCTTTCTCTTGGCAACCTTTCCAAAGAAACCATACGTATTCAGTCTTTTTCTAATTGTACTGTCATGTACTTTAACATTTAACTTGCTAACTGAGGCCTGTAGAGTCTGAGATGTAACTCTTGTTTTTTTGTAATTTCTGTGAGCATTGCACGGTCTAACCTTGGGGTGAATTTGCTGGGACGTCCACTCTTAGGAAGATTGGTAACTGTCTTGAATGTTTTCCACTTTTGAATAATCTTTCTCACTGTAGAATGATGAACTATAAATTGTTTGGAAATGGCCTTATAACCCTTCCCAGATTGATGGGCAGCAACAATTGCTTCTCTTAGATCATTGCTGATGTCTTTCCTCCTTGGCATTGTGTTACACACACCTGAATGCTCCAGACCAGCAAACTGCTAAAACTTTGGCTTTTATAGAGGTGGTCACCCTTGCTGATGATCAATTAATCAAGGGCATTTGATTAGCAGCACCTGTCTGCTACTTAGCATCTTTATTCCTATGGAAGCAGTAAGGGTGTACTTAGTTTTTTACACATGGCTTCTCCATTTTGGCTTTATTTTTGTTAAATAAATCATGACGGTGTAATATGTCGTGTGTTGTTGTTCATCTGAGGTTGTATTTACCTAATTTTAAGACCTGCTAAGGAACAGATGATTGTTATTATATCCTGATATGTAAAACCATAGAATTCAGAGGTTGTACTTTATTTTTCACACAACTGTATGTGTGTGTAAGACATGCAAATGAGCATACAGTAATATTTCCATTTGATATATATATATATATATATATATATATCAATAGTGCTCATTTGCATGTCATTTCCCAGAATCCCTTGCTGCAGTGGAAGTGCTGTATGCTGGGTGACAATGGGGAAAGACAGGGTTGCAGACCTGTCTAAGACATGCAAATGAACATACAGTAATATTTACAGTTGCTTTATGCTTTACTGTGGAGGGTTTTTGTCACTTTTTTTACCCACCATAACCTTAATGACAGTGGTGATTACCTAGTCTAGTCTCAAACCTGCTAGCCATTAAGACCAGCCTCACACTGATGATACCCATCAAGGTTGAAACATGTATGTGAGTAGGTCTAATGGCTTTGCATCTCATCCCAGCCTCTGTTTAAAAGCTGTGTTTAAAACAGCATGCATTGGCTTGAGGATTGGCTTGTGTAATACGAGCTTGAGACAAAAGGTGGCACTGAGTGCTCATTTGCATGTCATTTCCCAGAATCCCTTGCTGCAGTGGAAGTGCTGTATGCTGGGTGACAATGGGGAAAGACAGGGTTGCAGACCTGTCTAAGACATGTAAATGAACATACAGTAATATTTACAGTTGCTATATATATATATATATATATATATATATATATATATGATAACCACAATACAATATATATATATACACAGTGGTTGACAAATCACCAAAAATCTACTCGCCACACAAAAAAAATCTACTCGCCACCTAGTACCAAACGTGTGCTGCTTGGGCCAATATTTACTCGCCCGGGGGTTAAATCCACTCGCCCGGGGCGAGCAAATGTATAGGTTTGCCGAACACTGTATATATATATATATATATATGTAAGGATGTGCATATATATAAAGGTTCTGCGCTGTCATTTGCAAAGGAAGCGCCATATTGTCCTTTTGCCAGCAAGGTCACTGTGTACAAGTTAGGCTGCGCACACACACACACACACACGTGAAAGTACTACTGCATGCTCGGCTCCCCACGCTGCTGAACACTGGAGGAGTAAAGACAGGAAGAGGAGGGCTTGTGTCTGTGTGTAGAGGGACGCCCCGCCCCCTCTGCAAGCACAGGGAAACAGCAGCAGCACAGAGCTTCTGCCTGCCACTGCTCTGCTCTGCCCCCAGGTTTCGCCGCACAGGCTGCGCCCCCCAGTTTGCGCACCGCTGGCCTGGCGCACGTGACCGGCGCCCGGCTGACGCGCGGCACGCCGGAAAAAATAAACAAGGAAGCCGCGTCTGCCCGCACTTTGCACTTTGCCGGCGTATAAGACTATACCCGGCGTATAAGACGACCCCCGACTTTTGAGAAGATTTTCCTGGTTTAAAAAGTCGTCTTATACGCCGGAAAATACGGTATGTTAATGAAACCCATGAGGTTTTAAAAGCTATGTACACTATACTACATTTACATATATCAAGAACGCTAATGCTGGTCAACACAAAACATACAGCAAAGAATAATTAAAACACAAAAACACTTAGGTACTGTATGCAGACTGTCTAAAGTCCTTGAGAATTTTGCTTTGTCCTTTTTTCCAAATAGATTTCCGTTCCGATGTAATGGAAGAAATTGTTTTAAAAAAAACTGCGCCTACTATTTATTTTATTGCCATATCTTTTTTTTCTGTTTTTATGCCTTTTGCTTTTTGTGTACATATTTACCTCATCTTTTTGGATACATTCCCTCCAACAAGTCTGTCTGTTTTTGTCATCTAAATACTTCTCTTCATCTGGCTTGTATGTATGGTACACAAGAGAGAGAAAAATAGCAGAGCACATAAGACTGTATACAGGCACAAATTTAGGGAAGATTTCGATGCAGAAATTCATAGGAGGGGAGAAGTTGAAGATATCTGCAAACATAGTTGAGATCTAGGGAACTTTAGGCACCTGTATTAAATGAATATAATTGCCATGGAGGTATTTTACATCGATGCCCTCCAAGAAAAGGTAGAAGGATCATAATCCTCCCAAGGCTCTAGACCAAGCCTCTTGACTAGACTCTTGATCTATTGACATGAATATTTGATGCCCTACTCATCTTGGCTGGACTTGGCACTCAACAGTCTGTATATCTTTTTCCCATCTTCAATGCGGACCTTCCCAACCATCTATTTCAGGGCTCTTCAAGTAGTACAAAGCGGTCAGATCATAAATGGATTGACTGTATGAGATCTGGGGTCGGAAGAATATTGCTTTTGTGTAAATATATATATATACAGGAGAGAGAGATTGAGAAAGAGAGAAAACTCAATTTTGTTTTCCCTGTCATATACTTTAGTGTACAAAAATAGAGAAACGAGGGGAGCGCGAATCAGAAACACAACAAAAGTAAGTATAAAATTATAATTATAAAATAAGGTATTTTGCACTGTGAGTTCTTATACGGAAAATCTAGTGGTGACTGAGAATTAGAGATGGTAAAGTTGAATGGATAAACTACTGACAATACTCACATGGGCCAGTGTGAGCAAAAACCTCTCGGGGCTTAACTCTGTAGAGGGTCTTCTCCTTGAACCGCACACCTTCCTCTTGGCTGCTGTTTAGTACACAGGTCCTGAGGATAACAAGTTGCCCCCAGAGTGAAAAAGAGGAAGGAACCAATCGTAGGTATTAATAAATGACTCACAGTGCAAAATACCTTATTTTATAATTATAATTTTATACTTACTTTTGTTGTGTTTCTGTATATTTGGGAGAAAAGGACATCTCCCTAGAAGGGTGTTTGAGCAGTGGACGGGGGATCCCTAGGTTTTTACACTCACGAAGAACGAGACACAGGGGTTCCCTAAATTGGTAATATTTTTCCATTTATCTTTTTGCTTTATTAAAGGTGATAGTATAATTTATAGACAGCGCCCGGGAACCTTTTGTGCACATATACTGTAGTGTATTAATAAACATTGTCAGTGTTTATGTATTTTGGTCTCCAGTCTTTTGTGGGTTTCTATGATACCTCAGAAGGTTCCATATACCCTGATAGATTGACATGCCCAAGTTATCAGTCCCTGCTACTGTAGGTACATGGATTCCATTGGAATATTGCTGGCTAATTGAGCCAAAACCTTGCAAGACATGCAGGGGAAGTGTCAGCATTCAGATTATCAATAATGGGGTTAGCTGCTGGATTATATAGTACATGCTCAAGTAACATCCTTAGCTATCGATAGGGTAACACAGACTGTCCCTGCCTCTGCCATATTTATTCTGTGGGGACCCCCTGGCCCTCAAGCACCAAGAAGAACACTACCCACTTCGGATTGCTTTTTCCCTGCTATCCCTTTAGCATCACCAGAACAGTATTTCGGGAATTCCCAGAAGTATCAGATTGTTTTGACCCAGTGCCAGCTTCATTTTTTAGGCAGCCCCAATGACATTTGCTGACCCCCATTATTTTATTTGGTGGATTGGGCAGGTTGCGGGCTATAGGAAAGACATGTGAGTTTGCCACTCAGGTTCATTCCTCACACTTGATCTCCAGTTTTCACGGTACACTGAAAAAACTAGAGGTAGAGGGAGGTCTAAAAAAGGGAGTACTGTCATGATTCTCTCCCGCAGTACTCCTCGTAGACTTGTAGGGGCGCACAGAGGAGTCAGGTCAAGAACTAGTAAGAACTAGAACAGTCCATGAGGCCAGCTGCCATCTTAGTTTGGGTATAAAACCCCACCCAGTCTTTTAGTTCTTGGCTTGTCAACTTTCTGTTTATTGGTCAGGAGTCAGGTTTATACATCATTCTTTGTTCCGTGGTGTGGCATCTTTTGCTCTTCCTTTTTATCCGGCTTCCAATTCGGCAGATCTTCAGGTACCTTCTTGTTTGTTATCTGGTATTCCTCTTGTTCTATTTGAGCGTGGCACCTGGTTTAGTGGTCTTTTAGTGCCTGTTTTACTTCTGTATGATGGTATATATCTATAGCTATATATATATATATAAAAAATGGCGGCAAATCCTGTGGTCCCGGCGCGCGTGCACAGGGCAAGCAGAGTGTCCTGCCATTTGCGCTGCCTGTTCCCCCCAGCAACCCAGAATCCCCCGCATCCCTCCCCCCCCCACTCCCCACGTGGGACGGAGGGGGAAGCCCAAACCAAGCCCCGCGCGCAACCCAGCCCCCCCCCCTCCGCTCCCCACGTGGGACGGAGGGGGAAGCCCAAAACAAGCGCGCGATCCAGCCCCCCCGCACCCTCCGCTCCCCACGTGGGACGGAGGGGGAAGTGCCAACCCAGCTTCCCCCGTGCGCTTCTCCTGCGCCAGTCCGCCTCCTGCCCATGATCTCCCCCTAATCACCTGCCCCCGATCCTCGCTTGCTGCCCGGGGGTGTCTGGGGAGCGTGCTGCGGCGTCGGCCGCTTCGGGGGGGGAGGGGGGCCTGCTGCTGCTGCTGAGGTCCACGCTGCGCTGTGTGTCCCATGTCTTGGAGAGGGCCCACTGCCGTGCGGAGACCCCACTGCTGCCACGTGTGACCCGGTGAGTGTGTGAGTGACAGACTGAGTGTCTGTGAGTGTGTGAGTGTGCCTGTGTGTCTGTGAGTGTGCCTGTGTGTCTGTGAGTGTGCCTGTGTGCCTGTGTGTCTGTGAGTGTGCCTGTGTGCCTTTGTGTCTGTGAGTGTGCCTGTGTGTCTGTGAGTGTGTCAGTGTGTCAGTGTGCCTGTGTGTCTGTCAGTGTGCCTGTGTGTCTGT
>WSYH01001981.1:66836-99867 GCA_036426205.1 Ascaphus truei | reverse complement strand
ACTGATTCCAACTCATTCAAACTGATTCCAACTCATTCAAACTGATTCCAACTCATTCAAACTGATTCCAACTCATTCAAACTGATTCCAACTCATTCAAACTGATCCCAACTCAGTCAATCCAATTCCAAACTCATTAAACCCAATTCCCAACTCATTAAAACTGATCGCAGCTCATTAAACCCAATTCCCAACTCATTAAAGAATCCATATCAGTGGGAGTAGGGTCCCATCCCTTATTGTAGCAGTGGGAACGGGGTCCCGGCCGTTCCATGTTGGCTTTAGGAGGGTCACTCCTGGAGATAACTCGGGGTGCAGACAGAATGTCCCAGATTTAGTTATTGGCGCCTGTATCGGAGCGCATGATCTATACACTGTATATATTATACATACTGCGCTATCTGATCCTTCTCTGACCTGTGGGTGTGAGATTGCATTGTGACACTGAGGGTCAGGGCCACGCCCAGCGGCAGAGCACTGACATCTACCGCACATAACACTTAGATTGTAAGCTCCCCGGGGCAGGGAATTCCCTTCTGTTTATCTCATCTTCTGCTTGTTGTCTCTTGTGTACAACGCTGCGCATATTGTTGGTGCTATATAATGTATACATTTATATCTGTATATACCCCCAGCGGTGAGCTACGTCTTATATGGCCAGCGTCTCGGACTCCTCCAGGATTATATAGACCCCGAGGCTCAGAAGTTTATAGACTCCGTGACTCTCATGTTCCACACCAGCGCTCCGATGCTGTATTTGCCCCCTCGCCTGCTCCGGGGCATCAACTCAAGAATATGGACTGACCATGTCCGGGCCTGGGACGCCATCTTTAACCACGGTGGGTGCATACTGGGTCTTGGGGCCATATACTGTGTGTAGTGATATATACTGTGTGTAGTGTATGTCTATTTATATAGCGCCATTAATGTACATAGCGCTTCACAGCAGTAACACATGTGACAATCATATAAATAAATAATATAAATAACACGTAAAGGGGAGAAGTGCTTCAGACAAACGTACCATTTAGGAAGTGGAGTCCCTGCTCTGAAGAGCTTACAATCTAAGAAGTAAGTAGGAGGAACGTATAGAGACATTAGGAGGGTGTTCTGGTAAGTGCGTCTCTAAGGTGCCAAGGTTTATGTACGAGGTGTTAATTATCAGCCACGGTGCTACTCGTATGCTTCTTTAAGCAAGTGGGTCTTAAAGGTGGATAGAGAGGGTGCTAGTCGGGTATTGAGGGGAAGTACATTCTAGAGGTGTGGGGCAGTCAGTGAGAAGTGTTTAAGGCGGGAGAGGGCTTTAGATACAAAGGGGGTAGAGAGAAGACATCCTTGAGCAGAATGCAAGAGTCTGGATGGTGCATAGCGAGAAATTAGGGCTGAGATGTAAGGAGGGGCAGAGGAGGGTAAAGCTTTAAAAGTGAGGAGGAGAATTGAGTGTGAGATGCGGGATTTGATAAAGAAAAAGTGTGTGCTGTCCTCAAACTCCCCTCTCTTCACAGCCTATGTGATTCTCCCTGCAGCTCCCAATCTCCCCGGATCAGCGGGGCAATATCACATGCAAATAAAACCAAAAAGGGGCGCATAAGAGAAAACACAGAGACAATAATGCAATTAAACACAATTTATATGTACACTAAGAACCATGTACATCACACTTAAAATAAGACCGGATCATATAATCCAAATAAACACACAACACCAAGAGAGGGCAAGCCTCAATGGGTCTAAGGCACTCGTATTGTGTCCCAGATGTTATATAGAACGGAGGTTAAGGGCTTACGTGATGAAGTTCAGCCAAACCAATTCTTCAAACGGCGCCCTCGTGGGTGTATGTGTGCGCAGCTTCCGGAGTTCGCCGTCACGAACCCTGCGTCACTGCCGGTGACCTCACCGCGACGCTTTTCGTGTCAGAGCGACACTTCTTTACGTTTTTAACTAGCATGTTTTAATACAAGTGTATTGTATTAAGCACTGATTGGACCGCTATTAGCGAAGTGTCATTTCCATTGGCTGAAGAAATACTCAGCCGGGGTACTTAACTAGTACCTTGGGAATTGATAGACCAACCCCCTGAAGAAGTGTCGCTCTGACACGAAACGCGTCGCGGTGAGGTCACCGGCAGTGACGTAGGGTTCGTGACGGCGAACTCCGGAAGCTGCGCACACATATACCCACGAGGGCGCCGTTTCGAGAATTGGTTTGGCTGAACTTCATCACGTAAGCCCTTACCCTCCGTTCTATATAACATCTGGGACACAATACGAGTGCCTTGGACCCATTGAGGTTTGCCCTCTCTTGGTGTTGTGTGTTTATTTGGATTATATGATCCGGTCTTATTTTAAGTGTGATGTACATGGTTCTTGGTGTGCATATATGGTATATGTAGTGATATATACTGTGTGTAGTGATATATACTGTGTGTAGTGACCGCTCTCCTCCCCCCATCCCCAGCTGATAGCTGTATACAGGGTATATACGGGGCCCTGAAGCAGCGGTCAGACAGTGTATATTCCGGGGTCCTGTCCAGTCTTCTCCTGCAGGAGCAGCTTCCTCTAGAGGACATCAAGGCCAGTGTGACCGAGCTGATGGCCGGAGGAGTGGACACGGTGAGAGAGGGAAGGAAGACAAAGGAGAGAGAAAAAGAGGGGGGAATAGAGGAGAGGGGACAGAGAGGGGGGCACTGGTATAGAGAGGGGTAGAACGGGGGCAGAGGAGTACAGGAAGCATTTCTCCTCCTGACATCCCCTCTCTTCTTCCCCCCCTCCCCCCAGACCTCCATGACACTGCAGTGGGCTATGTACGAGCTGGCCCGCTCCCCGGGTGTGCAGGAGAGGCTTAGGTCAGAGGTCACTGTGGCCAGAGAGGCTTCTGGGAGTGACATCACCACCCTGCTCAAGAGCATCCCACTGGTCAAAGCAGCCGTGAAGGAAACGCTCAGGTAACAGGAGGAGCATATCGCATAGAGGGGGCATTATTACATGGTACCTTGCAGTACCCCGCAGAGCATCACTCTATCTGCTCCGCAGAGCATGGCGTCATCTTGCCCATGATACCTCATGTGCCTTGTGTTTCAGGCTGCATCCCGTGGCGATCACCCTGCAGAGATACACACAGCGGGAAACAGTGATCCAGAACTATCTTATACCCCAGGGGGTAAGAACCAACAGGGGATAAGGCACTGAGATGCTGGGTGATAAGGCACTCTGAAGTTGGGTTACCTCCAGGCAACAAGGCACTCTGGTGTTGGTTCACAGAGAGAAACAGCCAAGTGCCTTATTGCCCCATCTTGTCTGTGTGTCCCTCCCCTCTTATTCACCCCTCTCTTTTCCTCCCTCCCCCCAGACTCTGGTCCAGGTCGGGCTGTACGCGATGGGTCGTAACCCGGACATCTTCCCATCCCCGGAGCGTTTCTCTCCCGAGCGCTGGCTGGGCAGGGTATCCACCCACTTCAAAGGTCTGGGTTTTGGCTTCGGGCCCCGGCAGTGTGTAGGACGGAGGATCGCCGAGATGGAGATGCAGCTTTTCCTCGTACACGTAAGTGAGACCCGTCTGTGCGGCGACCACCCGCACTCCCCAGAGCAGCCACCAGAGGGGGCAGCGCTCACATGCCACACGTCTAGATGAAGCATCAGTGTCGATTCAATGATTTAGTTTCGATGCAGTAGAGCAGAGCTTTCCAAACTGTGTGTCGCGACACATTAGTGTGTCGGCTGCAGTGTGTACTGTCGCGGCCGAGCTGAGTCTAAAACTCACCCGGTTTGTCCCGCGGCAGATTTCGGGCTGGCGCCGAATTTTCCCGCGCGCCAGCCAGAGCCCTCGCAAATCGGTCCTCCGATCAGTGCATCTCCCCTCTCCGGGTCCACCGCCGTCCCCCGCATCTCCTGTAACCAGGGCTCCCTTCGGGAAAACATCTCAGGTTTTCATGAGATGTTGTGTCCCCATATATTGTGTTATTACAATTTATGTATGTGTCCGTATCTCTTATAAGGGGTTAGTTTAACCCCCGGTTTGCTAGTGTAGCCCTTGTACCCCTGGGGTACGGTAACTACTGATGCTGCTGTCACCTGTGAGGCTAGCAAGAGGCCTGAGCCTCAGCCACTGGGAGCCTGGGGTATATACTTACACTGGGTGCAGCGCCTCCGCTGATGAGGGATCCCGACGTGGTGGGAGTGTGCCCTTATCAGAACCAACATACACAATAACCACACGCAATTGGATAAAACAGTATTTACGAAGCAGAATAATAATAACCTTTGCATAACCCTTAATACTTAAACAGCATGGCACTCCTCTGCATGCACAGCATCACATCAACACACATATGTAAACGATTGCATCACTTTAGTGTCAGTCCTGGTATCACCTTAGTCCTTGGTGTTCCAATGTGCCAGGGCACTTAACCTCTCAGTGTCCACCAGCTATGAATTAGTGTGAGGGACAGCGCTTCCCTGTGTTGGGGCCCTATAACATACAGTTATTCCTCTACAGTGTCTCGGGGGACTAACTGGGCCCTGGGGTATACCTCTACCCTAGTCCCTGCATGCAGAAGATCTCTTGCTGTAGATACTGTCTGATCCCAGGCTCTGGCAGTTCACCACGTGCAACTGGCACTGGTGATATTACATAACACTGTGTAACTCAGAAAGCAACCCCCCCCCCCCCCTCTTTCTATGAGGGGCCTTTCCCTGACACAGCCAAAGCCAACTACTCTGGCTGCACTGCAAACAACACTGTTGTAACTTGGCTATCCTGCTCAGCTAAAGTGGCAGCAGCCCTGTCTGGGGTCTGTCCCTAGCTGCAGCAACTCCTCACTGGTGACTCAGGGCAATCTGGGGCCTGGGGAGGGTACTCTGGCCTAGTGCATGGGTCCCTGCCCTGCACACCTACCTCCTCCTCTGTCTGCTTCCCCACCCCTGAGTGACTTCCTTCCTGCAAACCTGCTAATATCCCTAACTAGATCCTCCCCTTAACTGGAGGATTCCTCAGCCCTATTGGCTAAGCTAAAACACCTGACGGCCTGCTGCTATGCTTCCTGGGAAGTGTAGTTCCCAGCGAGGTTCCTGCATATGGAGACCGCATGGGCGCCTCTCTAATGGCCGCCCCTCTTGTCCTACCTGCGCCTGTGCTATCCTAATGGCCGCCGCGCCACTTCCCTGCGCATGCGCAACCTCTAGGGGGCCTTCCTGCCTCTCTACCTTCTCCTGTTCTTGGTCTGCCACCTCTAAGATGGCCGCCGCAACTCCCGGCACTCTGCTGCGCATGCGCGGCCATTTTGCCACACACAAGATGGCCGCCGCACTCGTGCGCAAGCGATCACGCACGCGCGGTCAACTCCAACATGGCGGCGCCTGCCCGGATGGCGGCGCCAACCAGTGGAGAGCCTCCCTGCGCCTCCTGCCGGCTATCTCGCCTCACCGCCCTAGCTAAGCCCCGCGGCACCTGCGCTTACGCCAGGGGGACCGCTGGGAAGCGTACCATAGCCGGGGAGCCGCGCTGGTAAGGGGACCAGGGCTATACTAGTAAAACAGATTTACTGTGTCGCGAAACGATGCATGTCTAAAAAGTGTCACCAACATGAAAAGTTTGGAAAGTTCTGCAGTAGAGAGAAGAAAGCACAGAAGCGCACCAGGGTTGAAGAAATATGTATTCACAAATACAATAAAAATGCAAGCAGTAACTTACATGTAGTAAATAAGACGCCCAGTAGAGAATGAAAGATCAGGGCTCCGTTTGCATAGCCAGTTGCTCAAAGGTCTGGAGGTGGATACTGGGATAGTATGTGTCAGTCCCGCGCACTGGGATACACTGACACTACAATGTGACTGCGCTACTTCCGGGTGTCGCGTGTTACCGCGATACCCGTATCGGGCAGTCCCCCACGTCACCATGCCTCCATACACTTCCCGATTGGGCTGGCTGTATACACTTAGTTACACGGAGCTTCAACTGGCAGCCAAATCTCAAGTTGCCTGTTTGAAATAGTGCTGATTCCGCTACGCGTTTCGCACACACATTGTGCTTCATCAGGCGGTATTTCAAAACTTTGATGCAGTATTGCTGAGTTTTGATGCTGCATATCTAAGTTGATGCAGTATTATTTAGTTTTGATGCAGTATTTCTAAACGTTGATGCAGTACTGCTGTCATGATGCAGTGTTATTTCGTTTCGATGCACTATTTCTGAGTTTTGATGCACTATTTCTCTCCCTTTTCTATTATCGCACCTTCTAGATTCTGGAGAATTTCAAGATTGAGGTGAACAGAATGTCCGAGGTGGGGACAACCTTCAATCTTATCCTCTACCCGTCCAAACCCATCCTCCTGACCCTGCGACCCCTGAAATGAACCCCTCGCTGTAACCCTAAACTCTAAGAAGTCATAGAGACGTTAACCCCAGTATTTCCTACACTGGCATTTTATCCTTTTCCTTTCGGATTTGGGACACATTTTATAAATGTATTATTCGTTCCTTGTTTAATGACCATTGCGCCCGAGTTGGCTGGGACTGCGCCGAGACGCTGAGACGGAGGGAAATCACACTCTGCATAGAGAACTCCCCAGCTCATCTATAAGTTCCGGCTGAGAACACTAAGGACGGGGGACATTCACAGTTGATGTGAGGGACCCCACACATTGCGGAAGGCAGTGAGAGACATCGGGATCGATCCTGCGGTTCACTATTATGTGATACATGCCTATTTTATTGGCACTATTGTAAGTGCGTTTTTTATATTTTATTATAAAGTATTCATTTATTTTATTGGTCTGTGCTATTGTGACGGTTCAGGTGATTCCTTCCCCCCCATGTGTCCCTGACGTCCCACGCTTGCCTACCCTCTCTGATCCTTCCCCTGCTAGTCTCCCTTCCTCTATCCGCAGCTGTCCCTCTCCGGCAGTCTCTGACGTCATCCCGGCGTCAGCGCGCGCTCCCCACAAGGCTCGCGCACCCGCTCGGTCTCCTGTTCCCTGCTGCGGTGTTCCCTGCTCACGGCCCTCCTCGGTCTCTACTCCTGTCCCCTTACCTCCAGTGGCTTCTCCCTCCGTTTCTCCTTCATCCTCAGCGGGTGCTCCCGCGGCGCTCTGCGCACCTCGTGACGCAGCCTGTGCGCGCGCACTCTAAACTTACAGAGGGCGCGCGCACACGCTCCTCTTGTAGGCTCTCTCAGACTCCTGGCTCCTCCTCTCATGCCCTGCAGGCTATCTCCCTCACTTGTCTCCTCCTCTTCTCCTCCTCACCTACCCCTGCTGTCTCCCACTTCACCCTCTGCTCCTCCTCTCTCTTCTATTGGTGTTCCCTCCTTTATAACCCCTGTCTGTCCTTTCTCTCATTGCTCTGCATAGTTCCTGTTACCTCTGTGTGTGCAGTCCTATGCTTGGCTCTCCTCTGTGTTCCAGCTTTGTTCCTGCTCCTGCTTACCTCTGGATTTCCCTGGCTTGACCTCTGCTCGTACTGGATTACTCTGCTCTCTGTTGCCCTTGAACCCTGCCTACGAACACTACCTTGCTGACTTCTGTGACCCCTGGACTTTGGCTTACGAACATTACGATTCTGATCTCTGTATCCCTGGACTTTGGCTTACGAACATTACGATTCTGATCTCTGGATCCCTGGACTCTGGCGCACAAACACCACTACTCTTACTCTGAACTCCAAAGGCGTTGCAAGTATTACTAACCATCTCTCTACAGGCCCGGCAACGCCATACCACACTCCGGGCACGCCCTCACTGCTGTGGGTGCGTGGTAATACCCTTCCCACCTCAGTACTGGGGACTGGCCAGGTCTGCGGACATACAGGCATGACAGCTATGTAGTAAAAGTAAAAAGAATAAAGTGTGCAACCCAAAACACAACTTAACCGTGTTGAAACAATGTCAAACCGTGCACCATATAATAAATCCTTATATAACCATATGTGTGGCAACAAATCGTACTATATAAGGCACTACCCTACTATGGAAGTGATAAAAAAAGTGTGTTGAAACCATACAAAACCGTTGGTGTCAGCGTATGCAGCTATAGTTATAGAGTGGCTCAGCACTCCCACGCACTAAGAGATAAAAAAAAGTGCAAAACGCAAATGGTAAAGTATATCAAAATTCTTAATTTAGTGAAAAAGAGGTAAGTATTCTGCGTACATCATAAATGAAAATACATCGCATTCACGTGTGATATAACACGAAGTTACCGCACACTCGTCAGCAGAGATGGTGGTCTCAGAGATGTAGCCCCAATGGATCCTTTCCTGCTGTTATTCTGACGTCATCTGTCTCTCACACGATGTTGTCCCACAATCAGCATCTAAGGTACTCCAAAGGTATGTATCGACACAGCACTGTAACGTCCTTTCTGTACTATGTACACGTCACAGCAAATAGTCTATGGCAAGGTGGAAGTCTCTGTAACTCGTGACACGCGCCCGTGTGATTGTTCACTCACTGTAGGAGGGCGACCGGCATACAGCGGTGGTATTCCGCCTCGAGGATCGCGCACTCTAGTGACGTCACTCGTCGGGCAAGAAGCAGAGCGGAGCGTACCAGGGCGGAAGTAAACGCCGCCGCCGGGCAGGGAAAAGCACCATGCACGCAATAACGCTCGAATGAGCAACCGCATACAATACTAATACTACAATTAAAAAGGTACCATAACAATAATTAATCCAACGCGTTTCGAAGCTGTAACGCTTCTTCTTCAGGGATAAATTTAATGGCACTGACACCAAGCATTAAGTACACAAACCACTAACGTTATTGGTCAACCAATTAGAACCAATGACCAATCGGTGTGTCCGCTCGTCATTGGGGGCGTGGCATTAAATCGAAATACATATACAAATTCAAAATTAGTTAAAAACATCTTATACACATCTTTAATCAATAGTCTCTGCAATGAAATAGAAAACAAAATAAGGAAACAGAATAAGAGGACATGTTAGAGACATGCATTGTGTAAAATCCAACTAGACAAGTCAGTTACACATAAAAAACTTAAAATTACATATAAGCGAGAGAATAAAACCTCCAAGTATTATACCAGGAGGTCAGACACTTGTTCAATGGAATTGACTCACCATACTTAATAAAGCATGGAAACTTTGACAATTGTGATATATAAAAATCTAATAGGTCTAAACCCCTAATAAAATGCCCACACATCCAGATCTTCATTTAACCCTTTAGGGGCCATGCAATCTAATTTATGAATCCAGAAAGATTCCTGTGCAGATAAGGCTTTTAATCTCTCCCCCCCTCCTATTTCTTGGCACATGTTTAATCCCAATAAAAGTTAAAAGGGAGGGATCTTTCTGATGGTGTGTTAGAAAATGTCTTGAGACACTATGTTTCTCAAAACCATTTTTTATATTGCGAATGTGCTCCTGAATTCTTACTTTGAGGTTGCGTTTAGTTCTCCCCACATAGTATAATCCACAGGTGCATTCCAATAGATACACTATGTAGTTTAAATCACAGGTTATGAAATCTTCTATAATAAAAACCTCTTTAGTCTTTTTTGAGAAGAAAGTCTTACGATTTGTGTGCATATATTTGCACACAAAACATTTGGCACAGTTAAAATTTCCCTTAGGTTTGTTATCCAGCCATTTCTTAGTGGTAGTTGGATATATCTGATATCCTATATCACTAGGAGCTAAAAGGTTTTTTAGATTTGAGGCTTTTCTATATATGAACCTAGGTCTCTTTACCAGATGTTCGCTCCAAAATTGGGTCGTTGCTCAAAATATCCCAGTGTTTGGAAACCACTTTCTCAATTGTTTTTATAGGCTGTATTGTAATTTGTCACGAACGCTACATCTACTTTCTTTGTTTCATCCTTATTTGAACCCTTTGTTTTTTGGGTCAACAGATCATTACGATCAATGAGCTGAACTTTTTCTAATTCCCTCTTCAAATGATCAGTGCTATAGCCCCTTTCAATAAAGCGGCCAAACAATAACTCCGCTTGTTTCATAAAGGTATCATTATCACTACAATTTCTTTTAAGTCTCATAAATTGGCCACTTGGAATATTCCTGATCCATGTATCCTTGTGATTACTCGTAGCCATTAACAGATTGTTGGTGTCAACTTCCTTGAAAAAAGTCTCTGTTAGTACCCGTCCCTCTTTTGTAGATGTTAGTTTAAGATCTAGATAGTTTATAGTACTTTCATCTGTTAGATAAGTAAACTCTAGATTGTATGCATTGTTATTAATAAAAGAAACAAATTGATTGACTGATTCAATGTCTCCGTCCCAGACAACCAGGACGTCATCTATATACCGTCGCCACATGATGATATGATCACCTTGACAAAGAGCTTACGCTCGAAACGCGTTGGTGGGGGGGCCATGTACCCCATAATGTTGTTGTAACCCTTGCTGGAATCCATTAAATCATCTTTTTAATGGGCACACGCTCTCTGAATGTTCTTTCATTTTTTGTTCCTGGTTTGTTGGTGCCTGCTTTTTCCTATCTGTCTTCTCCGTCCCAGACAACCAGGACGTCATCTATATACCGTCGCCACATGATGATATTAGTGGCGAAAGGGTTATTGGCCCAGATAAATTGACTCTCCCAGTGTCCCACCTCAGTACTGGGGACTGGCCAGGTCTGCAGACATACAGGCGTGACAGCTATGTAGTTCTTCTTATCTCTCCTTATACTGTTGGAGCACTCATCTATCTCTGTGACATCGAAGGGAAGGAGTTTATCTGTAATTCGTGGGAATTATTCCCTCAACGCCTATTGAACATCTTTATCCTGTGAGTAGGCTGGACATAGAGCCAAGATCTACATCTATTCACTCCCAGTGTGTTCCTACGTCTACACTTATATTTCCTGTGTCGTTGTTTTTCTTCTCTCCCATACGCTCCCCCTGGATTTCTTGAGAATCATTCTTACGTTCTGGTACCCGTGAAGTCAGGTCTCACCGGAGGGTTTGAGCTGGGATTTCAGAGATATATATTACTTATTTACTCACTTTTTCACTTATTATTGTTTGAATACATATATTTATTGTTATTTTTCATTATTGAGGTGTTCGCGCCTATAATATCACTCACGTACTCACTATAGTTGTTTATTTCTAAGACCATGTAAGTTTCCCTTCGAGAGAACTTCTTCAAGCACACTCGTTTTTGGTTTAAAGACTTTATTTGCACTATGTTGTGATTTGCTATTTTTTTCATATACCAGTGAACACTAAAGTTATAAGAAAACGAGATAACCTTATTGCTGACATGGAATACGTTTTAGTGGTGTGGATTGAAGATCAAACCAGTCACAATGTGCCTTTAAGCCGAGCCATCATCCAGGCCAAGGCCCTAAGTCTCTTCAATACTATGAAGGCTGACAGAGGTGACTTAGCTGCTGATGATACATTTGAAGATAGCAGAGGCTGGTTTAATAGGTTTAAGGCAAGAAGCCAGCTCCAAAACATCAGAGTGCAGGGTGAGGCAGCCGGTGCTGGTACAGAAGCTGCAGGAAGTTATCCACGTGAGCTTGCTAAGGTCATGGAAGGAGGTGGATACACTAAGCAGCAGATTTTCACCGTGGATGAAACGGGCCTATATTGGGAGAAGATGCCGTCTTCCCAATATTGGGTGGTATAAAAACTATTAGAGATGCACGGGAGGAAGGGAAAGAAGCAACCTTAAAAGGTGTTTGGGGGAAGCTAATTCCCACACTTATGGATGACTAGCTGAGAGACCCGGCGTTGCCCAGGAGTACAATTTCCCGCTCCCCCCTCTCTCTCCACTCCCCCTGTCTGTTTCTCCGCTCCCCCCCCCCCAAACTGACTCACTCACCTGACTTATCCGCAGCTCCAACTGCACAGGAACTGCAACTAAGTTTGGTCAGCCGCCCTCCCCTCATGACATCAGCAGAACCTCCCCTCGCATCAGGCCTGCAGCAGAGGCAGTTTGCATCTATCAATCAGGCAGGCTTTCAGGAGGGAAAACCCATTGATTACTACAGTGCCCGCCAGTAGCAGGACTTACCACAGTAGGAGGAAGGTTTTATATAGCCCGCGCTGTTTACAGGGGGTCTACATATGTTTTTTTTGTAATACCTTTTCGGTACTTCAAGCACTGTATTTTTAATATATATACAACCCATTTAATAGTATGCTTTGGGCTCTGATGAACTTTGCACGCTTGGAGATAAAACTGGCTAAATTCGGCACATGTTACTACAACTGATTGTGTGTTAGAGTGCTAGTGTTTCCTATATAAACAGGGACCTGGGCCCTGGTGGATATTTAGGTCTAAGATCTTTTATCATATTTGCATAACCTCAGGTGGTGGCAGTGGGCGGTTGATGTGCAATTGGGTAGGGGGTTAAACTAACTCGCTGGTTCCTTGCAGAGAGAAAGGGGGGTTGCTAGGTCAGCCGGTGTATTAACCCTAGTTGCATAATCTAAAGTTACGTGCTCACTCGGTGGCTGTTCGTGGGCGGTGGTGTATTGGGACGGCTTAGGAGAGATACAACCTTCCCCCCTCCTGGTGACCGTCACTCTCCCCCCCCTCAGCTGGACAGGCCCCGCACCTTCCCTGCTGCAAGCTTCCCGGTGGCTCGCGCTCACAGGTGCAGAGAGGGGCTGCGCATGCGCACGCTCCCCGGATGAGGAGGGAGAGCAGAGAAGGCGCGCACAATCAGAGGCGGCGAGAAGGAGCAGTGCTGTGAGTCCTGGCGAGGGGAGGGGGCTTTGTGGTCGGTACCTTCGGAAAGAATACCAGGGGAGGGAGCTTTGTGGTCCTGTTACAGGGAGGGGGCTTTTGGTTGTGGGTGAACGACGTGGTGTGGGGTGGGGACCACATTGGTGTTGTTTGTGTGTGGGGGGACAGTGTGTGTGTGGGGGGGAAGGGACAGTGTGTGTGGGGGGAACAACAGTGTGTGGGGGGAGGACAGTGTGTGTGTATGGGGACAGTGTGTGTGTGTGTGGTGGGGGGGACACAGTGTGTGTGTGGTGGGGACAGTGTTTGTGTGTGGGGGGACATTGTGTGTGTGGGGGGGACAGTGTGTGTGTGTGTGTGGGGGGGGGGGGCAGTTGTGTTTGTCTGTGTGGGGGACCAGTGTGGGTTGGTGTTGGGTTGGGGACAGTGTGTGGGGGGGGGACGTGGTGTGCTTGTGTTAGAACACTGTAGGGGGGGAGGCGGAGCTGCGCATGGGGGGGACACAAACAGAGGGGGCGGAGAGAGAAACAGACGGAGTAGTGAGAGCGAGAGTCAGTTAGTCAGTAGAGAGAGAGAGAGTTAGTTCAGGAGTGCGGTGAGAGCTGGAGTGTCTGACTGGACAGTCAGACAGAGATGTAGCTAGGTTCCTGTGGAGTAGGGCCTAGTGAGATATAGGTGGACCAGTGCCCCTCACCCTGCTTAGGGGGTGAGGGAAGAGCTAGCCCCACCCTTGGTGCCCTAGGCTGAGGGTGGAGGCAGGGAGCAAAGACCCCCCTTCAGACCATCCTGAGGAGAACGACTTGGAGGGAAGGAGAGGAGAAGGAGGCAGATCCTGTACATTGTACCTGAAGTGTTTTGCTGTGTACTGTTGCTGCTGTGTGCCGCACTGATAAGCTGTGAGTACAATAAATACCCTGCTGCTTTTATCAAAGACTGTGTACATTTGGGGCATCCACCCTGGAACCAGGGTTATCTCTTCTATACGGGTCCTATCCCATATCCCTGGGAGTATAGAGGATGGAGGCGCTGCACCACTAAAGAAACCATGGAGGCCAATGCCCCAGAAGCCTGGTCCTGTCTCCCCCATAACATCGCGGGAATCTCGGGCCCTCCTGCACCACCCACACGCATGTAATCTGCCCTCACGCACCCTAGATACAGCCGATGAGTCTAGGGGGGGGCGGGGGAATATGGGTTACATTTGGAGGCACTGCTGAGAGGCCAGAACAGGTCAGGCTTACAGCGAGGCGGAACGGGAAGAGTGAGATGCACTCTCCGTGCAAGTGCTGGAGAAGGAAGGGCGCAATTGCACATACCGGGGGTAGTCAGGGGAGCGTGGACTCCAGCACAGCACGCCCTGGGCGTCCTTAGGCGGTGGCGTAGGAGGGGTGAATAGCTAGCTGTCCTAGTCCCTTGAGGCAGGTAGTGTGAGGCAACTGGGGGGGTTAGCCTGTTAACTAGTCCAGGGACCATGGCCCAGGGCCCGCACTATGAGTGGCCAAAAGTAGGAGACGCCCGTACCTAGGGATATGCCCGGTACACTAGCTATCACCCACACAGACGCACCACAGAGCACTTGCATCGTAGACACTGAGTACAGTGCTTGGAGGAGAAGGAGTTCCGCTTAGCCTGGGGTAAAAGCCACCTCGTATTAGTGGGATACAGAAACAGTATGCAGAGCACACCAGGGAGTGTCAAGGAGCAAGTGGAGGTCAGTCAGTGTCTAGGTACGAGATACACAGTAGACATTGAGGAGAGGATACGTTTACATTTGGAGGGCGCATCAAAGATGGTGGCCAACACTACACATGCTCCGCGGAGCAAAGGACACTCTAAAATGGCGACAAATGCGCCATCAGCGGCCCAGCAGTTAGCAGCCGATCTAAAATGGCGGTTCCTGCCAATCCTGGAGCGCGCACGTGAATCGTGCAAAGAGACAGTGAGAGAAATGTGGCGGGAAATGTGCAAGAGTCTGGCGCCAAACCCAGATTCCCTGCAAGAGGAGCGGCGCGAAAGCCCACCCATCTGTGCTGTGACTGGTCAACAAACCAGGCCATGTCACACTGAAGGAGAAAGGGCCCCGCCTCTGGATTCCACCAGAGGGAGGGGGCACAAGGAGAACCAATCAGGAGAGTCCTCCCCAGCGAGGGGAGGGACCGGACGCGAGAGCAAGGAACTTCACTTTTGTCTGGCATTCGAAGAGCAAGGAGCTGGAACACTGAACGGTTCCACCCCATAGCTAATAATGGCAGAGATGACCACTTCAATCTACCAACTACCAGGAGGCTTATTGGTAGTGGAGGTGGCGGAGCAGGAATACCTCAGGTGCCTGTGCGTCCACTGCGGGATACCCGGCGCGGTACCCAGCACCAGGGCACAATGCCCTCAGTGTGGCACATTCTATCTGTGGCCTAACGAGCCATGGCCCATGACCGAGACCCCACGGGGTGTCTCTCCGGGAACACTAGCGGAGGTGGCGGAAAGTACTGATAAAACGGCCCTGGTTCCCCGTTACAATCGAGCGGGAAGAACCCAGGCCCAGCCGGCTGTTGAGCCCCAAGAACCGTCAACGGAGAAGAGCGCGACCGCAGTGGAGGTACCGGAGCACGCCAGCTTCGTACCTATACCCACTGGTTGTATCGCCGAAGAACCCGGTGACTCCCTAGCGGAGGATCTGATAGTGATATCTTCGGAGGAAGAGATTGGTGTACCATCGGTGGCGATGCGCCTACCGGCGAACCACCCACGCGGCAGCAAGGAAGAGCAAACGAGTTCGGACACCGTCCGACAGAGAGCGCTGGTGCGGCCGGAGGCCCGTAGCAGTCCCACAGCCGTGGTGACTCCCAGTGCGGAGGAGATGACGATCGAGACGACCCTCGTGGAGCCCGATATCATCAAACAGCAGCGGAGCGGTAAGGACACTCCACCACCCCCTTACTTCCGCCAGGCGAAAGCAGCCGCCACGGAGGATAAGAAGGAGAGGCTTGAGGCATACTTGTCCGTTTGTGCACCGGATGCTCTGCCAACGCCCATGCCGGTCCTCGGCGTACTTCCGGTGCGTGACTACGGAGCGGATGGAGATTCTGCGGGCACCCCTGATGACGTCAGTTCCGGTTCCACCGGAAAGAGAGGCCCTCGATGTTCTCCTCACAGAGGTTAGCCCTGGCCACCCTGTCGAGCCAAGGTCCCTCCAGAGAAGCGAAAAGTATGGCGGAGAGAGCATCTAAGAAAGCATCCATTGGTCACGGGATTGCCCGCTTGCTGGACATTGAGTTGGACATTCCCCCAGCCCCAGCCCATAGCTCCATTGCCCCGGCCACTGCCCCTGCCCCGTCACGAGTTATACCACCGGGACCTAGCAGGGATAAGCTATGCAAGTACCCCAAATACTCCAAGGACTTACGGGACTGGGAATTGAGCGATGAGGGGTCGGATGGGGAAATACCGTATTCAAGTGTTATACCTGTGCCTAACCCTGTGCCTTTTTCTCCTGCAGCTAGAGGGAGGGCCCGTGGTTCACACACTCCAGCAGAGGCTGGGCATACCAGCAAGGTGGTTCACAAAATGAACCCTACTAGATATATCAACGCCAAAGGGAGGAGAGATTGCTCGCGATCTACTGATGCGGGTATGTCCGGTGTATCATCTCAGGTGGAGTCAGAGGTAGAACGCATTAGTCATTCCACAGAGTACGAGCACCGTGACAAGTGATGGGCACCCCTGTTCACCGGATACCACGAGGGGATGGAGCGTACGCGGTTCCTGCTCATAAAGAATAATATTGTTGACCATTGGTGGGCGGCGGGTGTTTTCACTCAGCAAGAGGTGGAGGATGAGTTAGATCATAGGTACCGGGAGATAGAGCAAAAACTCGTTCTACCCATAGGCCCCAGTATACTATATGACGAAGTAGCTCCGGAAGAACCTGTGTTTTGGGTACTGCCAAGCAGGGCGGGTGAAAGAAAGCTCACTAAGTTGAGTAGGGCCGACAGAGCCATAGTGGCTAGATATAGGCAGTCACATGGATACGAATACCCCTATGTGCCCGAGCCTATCATGAGGGAAATAGAAGAGAACCGAGATAGTTGGCTCAGAGAGGCAGTTCAGGAATATCTTCGGACCAAGTTTGGTCAAGGGGGTTACCATAATGAGGATAAGATAAGTGAATTGGTCCGCATATGGAGCATAGGTAGGTGCATCTACATGCATGGTGTAAGCTATCAGCCGGAGCATGGGTGGTACAATCCTTCGCTGTGACGGTCACGGATCATGGTGGCAGGAGAATCCGGAAGCCAGATCCCAAACATTATTACTAGGTTCTCCACGTTGGGAGTAACTGGTATTCAGTTGTCTAATAACTACCTCATAAGATGTTATGATCATAAAATGTGTAATCTATGTTTGTTCCCCAGGTTGTTCACTGCAGGATGGTACTGCCAAAGCTAGGTCCAAGTGGGGACCATTGGATTCCACCATAGGGAGAATGTAGCCCCCTGTAAACAGCGCGGGCTATAAAACCTTCCTCCTACTGTGGTAAGTCCTGCTACTGGCGGGCACCTGTAGTAATCATGGGTTTTCCCCCCTTGAAAGCCCTGCCTGATTGATAGATGCAAACCTGCCTCTGCTGCAGGCCTGATGCAGAGGGGAGGTCTTGCTGATGTCATGAGGGGCGGGGCTGACCAAACTTAGTTGCAGTTCCTGTGTCAGTTGAGCTCTGGAGTAAGTCAGGAGTAGTCAGTTGAGTCAGTTAGTCAGTAGAGAGAGAGAGAGTTAGTTCAGGAGTGCGGGGAGAGCTGGAGTGTCTGACTGGACAGTCAGACAGAGATGTAGCTAGGTTCCTGTGGAGTAGGGCCAGTGAGATATAGGGGGACCAGTGCCCCTCACCCTTCTAGGGGTGAGGGAAGAGCCAGCCCCACCTTGGTGCCCTAGGCGGAGGGTGGAGGCAGGGAGCAAAGACCCCCTTCAGACCATCCTGAGGAGATGACTTGGAGGGAAGGAGAGGGAAGGAGACAGAGCCTGTACACTGTACCTGAAGTTGTTTGCTGTGTACGTTGCTGCGTGTGTGCGCACTGATAGCTGTGAGTACAATAAAGACCCTGCTGCTTTTACAAAGATGTGTACATTTGGGGATCCACCTGGGACCAGGGTTATCTGTCTATACGGGTCCTATCCCATATCCCTGGGAGTATAGAGGATGGAGGCGCTGCACCACTAAAGAAACCATGGAGGCCAATGCCCCAGAAGCCTGTCCTGTCTCCCCCATAACATCGCGGGAAGCTCAGGCCTCCTGTTCCTCACAGTATGCACCACCCTACACGCATGTAATCGCCCTCACGCAACCTAGTACAGCCGATGAGGTCTAGGGGGGGGAGGGGGGATATGGGTTACACATACAATTACAATTAAGGAGACAGCTTCTTAAAATAAAGGAGTTAAACAGAAAATCCTATACAGTACATTACCACATGCTATGTATTTTTCCCAGAGAGGCACTGGTTCAGAAGATGAGGTCTGCCCTGTTTCCCAGCATGCCCTGGTCAGATCTGACTTGTAACAACCTGGCCCAGACTTAAGTCCTTCTTTCTTAGGGCACCTTCATGAGCCCACCCCTTTACAACATACTTGAAGCTCGTTCTCCCCCAACCCTGTCTTGTAGATCTTGATTAATTCAATTGAACACCTTGAGTGGGCCATCCACACGGACCCCCCCCCCCTCCCAAGTAAATCCTTTGAAATTCAGAGCAGTTCAAGAAACAGTTCTGACCTGTTTCAGACTCAGCATTTTGTATGTTTTTTAAAGTGTTGCCTCATTAAACCCCTTAAGCACCAGAGGGATTAAAAATACCCAATATCTCATGACATATCATGACATCTCCCCTTAAACTGAGCGAAGGTACTGGCTTACACGTAGTCCACGTTCAAACAAATAAAACTTACCCTTCCTCTGGGTTTCTGCCTCGCTGTCTTGCCTTGCTGGATATATCCTCTGCCTCGTCTCTCTTCCCTCTGCGGCCTTTCCCTGTGCTCGCCTGTCTCTTCTTGCTGGGTATATCTTCCCCGCTCGATCTCTCTTCCTCTGGCCTGGCCTGTGCCTCGCTGTCTTGCTTTTTTTCTTGTGTAGATATATCTCTCCCAGCTCGCCTCTCTCCCCTCTGGGACTGTCCTTGTGCCTCGCTGTCTTGCTTTCTCATGTGGTAGATATATCTCTCCAGCCTTGCTCTCGTCCTTGTGGGACGTGCCTGTGCCTCGTTGTCCTGCTGTATATCGCTTCCCCAGCTTCGTTCTCTCTTCCCTCGGCTGATGTCCCTGTGCTCGCGGTCTTGCTGTATAATCTCTCTCCAGACTCGCTCTCTCTTCCCTGGCGGACGGTCCTGTGCTCGTAGTTTGTTTATATGTCTCTCCCAGCTATCTCTCCATTTCCATGGTGGACGGTCTGGTTGGTGTGGAGGGATTACGGGGAGGCTCCACACCCCCCCACTCCGTTGCGACCCCTGTCAGTCACCCTTCCCAGTACCCAGCGTGTGTTAGTACCTGGAACTGTTCGGCGGGTCCCTGAGCTGGTTGGGTCACAGCGGTTCATAGTAGGTAACCATCTTCCAGTCATTAACTGCAACACCATTAGCAGGAATATCATTCATTACTCCCACCTCCCGCACTCCTGCCCAACCACAATTCAAGTATACCCTGCCACGGCACCCAAACGTGGCGGACTCTCCCGCCACCCCCATATGCAGAACCCTCCCAGGAACGATTTCCTCAGGCCGCACCAGTCCTGGTCGCACCAGTCCTGGCCGCACCAGGGTAAGGGTAGCGCCAGAGTCTCTCAGTCTTGGGTGAGTTTCTGACCCACCAGGACGGATTGCATGTGGGTACCTCTGTTTTCTCGCGACCAGATACCACACAAGCACTAGGCGTACTCCCGAGGGGTGACCTCTCCAGAGATAGCGGCAGGCTTCTCCGGTCTGGGCAGTCGAGGCTGATGTGCCCCTGTTTGACAGGTAAAACAGGCGGCGGTATCTCCCTGCCAGGTGGGCGGATTCCCCTCCCCCCCGATGAAGCCCCCGCAGGCTTAAAAGGCGGTCGTGTGGGGTTTCACAGGATTCACCCCTCTTCCATCCCGTGACCCCTTGTTAACCTCTGGATTCTGGTTAGCCACATATGAATCTGCAAGCTTGCCAGCCTGTGGCTGACATTAGGATTCGGTCCTTAACCACTTCCTTCACTTCAGGTGGGCAAAGGGTTAAAATTGCTCATGAACCACAAGATCCAATAAAACCCTCAAAGCTGTCAACTTCCAGCCCTCCAACCCACTGCTTGCAACAAAGATGTCAGACAAAATATCTGCCAGGATAGGTCCCTGTTTATTATAGGAAAACTAGCATTCTAAGACAAAATCAGTTGTAGTAACATGTGCCTGAATTTAGCAAGTTATTCTCCAGCGTGCACAAATTCATTCAGCCCAAAGCATACTTATTAATGGTTTAATATATATAAAATACAGTGTTGAATTACAGAAAAGGTATTACAAAATAACACTACAATACAATATAAGGCAGAGCAGCTTCTTAAAATAAAGAGGAGTAAAACAGAAAATCCTATTACAGTACATTACCACATGCTATGGATTTTTCCCAGAGAGGCACTGGGTAGAAGATGAGGTCTGCCTGTTTCCCAGCATGCCCTGGTCAGATCTGACTGTAACAACCTGGCCCAGAATTAAGTACAATTCTTTTCTTGGGCACCTTCATGAGCCCACCCCTTCTACAACATACCTTGAAGCTGTTCTCCCCAACCCTGCCTGTAGACCTTGATTAATTCAATTGACACCTGAGTGGGCCATCACACGGAAACCTCCCCCCCCTCCCCAAGTAAAATCCCTTTGAAATTCAGAGCAATCAAAGAAACAGGTCTGACCTGTTTCAGGACTCAGCTTTTGTATTTTTTCTTAAAAGTGTAGCTCATTAACCCTTAAGCACAGAGGGATTAAAAAACCCATATCTCATGACATTATCATGACACACGTGAGGGAAGCCACTACGAATGTTTTGGAAATAGCGAGGGAATTAGAATTGGATCGAGCCTGAGGAGTAAAAGAATTGCTTGTGTCCCACGAAGAGCCCCAACAGGCGAAGATCCTCTTTGGTTGAGAGACAAGAAGGATTGTTTTGCAGCGAGGAGTCACATCCTGATGATAGTCTGCTGTCCAAATGACATCCAAGGATTGGAAGAAGCCATCAACTGTATTGAAAAGGGGATGGAGCTTCTGAGAGGATTGGTCCAATTCGAAAGAAGTTCTCCAGTGAATGCGAGCCTTAACCGGGATTGCATGCGGTAAAGAAAGTCTAAGGGAAAGGAGACGGCAATCCTCAAGGCAAAATTACATTGCTTTTGTATTAAAAAGTACCATCACAACCTTCAACTGCGACAGCTACCGTGAAGAATCTTCACATCCAACAGAACATCAACACAAAGTCCTGCAAGAGATTATCCAATTCTCATCATCAAACGGATAAGATGTGTTGAGGTCCTATGATGTGCCTCAACGTATCTTTAGAAAAATATACAGTAGTGTAGTTACAGTACTGTGTTGCATGTGTTATTCTTTATAGCACTGTTCCTTGTGTACAGTATGTGTGACAGCCTATGTGCAAGTTTTGTATTTTTTGCTTTTCACTTTATTAGAGTTTAGGCAGAGTTCTTGATAATGCAGGGACCATGTGGGGACCATGGGGTGTAGGATTATTCCTGCCTAAGCACAGTTACTGTACAGCAGTGTTCATTGTACAGACAGACCGAGTGGTATCAGTGTACCAGTACAGGCACAGTGTTCAGTGTTCATGTACATGCACCAGTGTTCAGTGTACAGTTACAGCACACAGTGTTCAGTGCACAGTACAGCACAAGTGTTCAGTGTACAGTACAGCCACAGTGTTCAGTTGTACAGTACAGCCACAAGTGGTCGTGTGACAGGTACAGCCACAGTGTTCAGTGACACAGTAAGCACCAGTGTTCAGTGGTACAGTACAGCACAGTGCTCAGCATGTACAGTACGTTCACAGTGTCAGTAGCAGCAGCACAGTGGTCAATACAGAACAGTGTTCAGTGTACGTACGCACAGTGTTCAGTACAGCCACCGTGTTCATGTACAGCAAGGCAAGACAGTGCAGTACAGCAGTGTTCAGGTACAGCACAGTGTTCGTGTACAGTACAAACAGTGTTCAGGTGTACAGTACAGCACAGTGTACAGTACAGTGTTCAGTGTACATGCAGTACAGCACGTGTGTTCAGTACGCACAGTGTTCAGTGTACAAGTACGCACAGTTCAGTACAGACAGGGTCAGTGGTACAGCCACAGTTTGTTAGTGTACAGTACAGCAGTGTTCAGTGTACAGTACACAGCAGTGTTAGTGTACAGTACAGCCAGGTTCAGTGTAAGTACAGTATCAGACACAGTGTTCAGTGTACAGTACGCAGCAGTATAGCACAGTAGTGTATCAGTACAGCAGGTTAGTGTACAGTACAGCCACAGTACAGTACAGGTTTTTCAGTGCACAGTACAGCACAGTGTTCTGTGGTTGTCATGCTACTGTACACAATAAAATATGCCCTCATGGTACCGGTACAATGCTGTAATGTGAGCCTTTCTCTGACAAGCGTGTGGCAGGGATGCTGGTTCTGTGCTGAGTGCTGGAGTTATATTCGTAGAGCTGCTGTATGTAGAAGGCGATAACCTCCTCTGTGCCCCCTATTCTGTGTCCGGGTTTACTGTACCCCTGGACCTACAAGTACTAACCCCGCTCTGTTCAGTGTACAGTACAGCACAGTGTACAGTACAGACACAGTGTTCACAGTGTCAGGACAGCACAGTGTTCAGTGTACAGTACAGACGTGTTCAGTGCACAGTACAGCACAGTGTCAGTGTACAGTAACACAGTGTTAGTGTACAGTGACAGGCACGTGTTCAGTGTACAGTACAGCCCACAGTGTTCAGTGCACAGTACAGAACCAAGTGTTCAGTGTCAGTACAGACCACAGTGTTCGTGTACAGTACAGCACAGTGTTCTGTGACAGTTACAGCACCGTGTTCAGGTACAGTACAGCACAGTGTACAGTACAGCACAGTGTTTCAGTGTTACAGTACAGCACAGGGTTCAGTACAAGCCACAGTGTTCAGTGTACAGTTAAGAACAGTGTAGTAAGACAGGAGTGGTAGCACAGTGTACAGTGTACAGGCAGTGTTCAGTGTACAGCACAGTGTTCGTGTACAGCTACAGCACAGTGTTCAGTGTACAGTACAGCAAAGTGTACAGTACCGTCACAGTGTTCAGTGTACAGTACGCACAGTGTTCAGGGTACAGTACAGCACAGTGACAGTACAGCCAGTGTTCAGTGTACAGTACAGCATGCAGTGTTCAGTGTGACACATGAGTGTAAGACACACAGTGTTCAGTGCCAGTACAGCACAGTGTCAGTGTACAGTGCACCTCAGGTAGTACAGCACAGTGTCAGTGCACAGTACAGCACAGTGTTGTCATGCTACTGTACACATAAAATATGCCTCATGGTACGTACAATGATGTAAGTGAGCCTTCCTTGACAGCGTGTTGGCAGGATGCTGGTCTGTGCTTGAGGCTGGAGCTTATGATCGAAGCTGCTGTATGTAGAAGCGATAACCTCCTCGTGTCCCCCCTATTCTGTGTCCGGGTTACGGTACCCCTGTACCTACAGTACTACCCAGCTCTGTTCAGTGTACGTACAGCACAGTGTACAGTACAGCACAGTGTTCAGTGTACAGTACAGCACAGTTTCAGTTGTACAGTACAGCACAGTGTTAGATGCACAGTACAGCACAGTGTTCAGTGTACAGTGACGTGTTCAGTGTACAGACAGCACAGTGTTCAGTGTACAGTACAGACAGTGTTCAGTGTACAGTACAGCACAGTGTTCACAGTGCACGAGTACAGCACAGTGTTCAGTGTGTACAGTACAGCTCACAGTGTTCAGTGTTACAGTACAGCACAGTAGTGTCAGTGTGTACAGTCACAGCCACGTGTTCAGTTAGTACAGCACGTGTACAGTGACAGCACCGTGTTCAGTACAGCACAGTGTTCAGTGTCACAGTACAGCACAGTGTTCTTCGTACAGCACACAGTGTTCAGTGTACAGTACAGCACAGTGTACAGTACAGCAGTGTTCATGTTACAGCAGCACAGTGTTCAGTGTACAGTGCACAGCACAGTGTTCAGTGTGACAGTTACAGCACAGTGTACAGTCACAGTCGTACAGCACAGTGTGTTCAGTGTACAGTACAGCACAGTGTTCAGTGTACAGTACAGCACAGTGGTACAGTTACAGCAGTGTTTCAGGGTTACAGTACAGCAGTGGTACCCAGCCACAGGGCACAATGCCCTCAGTGTGGCACATTCTATCTGTGGCCTAACGAGCCATGGCCCATGACCGAGACCCCACGGGGTGTCTATTCCGGGAACACTAGCGGAGGTGGCGGAAAGTACTGATAAAACGGCCCTGGTTCCCCGTTTACAATCGAGGGGGAAGAAACCCAGGCCCGCCGGCTGTTGAGCCCCAAGAACCGTCAACGAGGAGAAGAGCGCGACGCAGTGGAGGTACCGGAGCACGCCAGCTTGTAACTATACCCACTGGTTGTATCGCCGAAGAACCCGGTGACTCCTAGCGGAGGATCTGATAGTGATATCTTCGGAGGAGAGATTGGTGTACCATCGGTGGCGATGCGCCTACCGGCGAACCACCCACGCGGCAGCAAGGAAGAGCAAACGAGTTCGGACACCGTCCGACAGAGAGCGCTGGTGCGGCCGGAGGCCCGTAGCAGTCCCACAGCCGTGGTGACTCCCCAGTGCGGAGGAGAGACGATCGAGACGACCTCGTGGAGCCCGATATCATCAAACAGCAGCGGAGCGGTAAGGACACTCACCACCCCCTTACTTCCGCCAGGCGAGAAAGCAGCGCCACGGAGGATAAGAGGAGAGGCTTGAGGCATACTGTCCGTTTGTGCACCGATGCTCTGCCAACGCCCAATGCCGGTCCTCGGCGTACTTCCGGTGCGTGACTACGGACGGGATGGAGTTCTGCGGGCACCCCTGATGACGTCAGTTCCGGTTCCACGGAAAGGAGGCCCTCGATGTTCTCCTCACAGAGGTTAGCCTGGCACCCTGTCGAGCCAAGGTCCCTCCAGAGAAGCGAAAAGTATGCGGGAGAGAGCATCTAAGAAAGCATCCATTGGTCAGGGATTGCCCGCTTGCTGACATTGAGTTGGACATTCCCCGCCCAGCCCATAGCTCCATTGCCCCGGCCATGCCCCCTGCCCGTCACGAGTTATACCAGGGACCTAGCGGGATAAGCCTATGCAGTACCCCAATACTCAAGGACTTACGGGACTGGGAATTGAGCGATTGAGGGTCGGATCGGATGGGGAAATACCGTATTCAAGTGTTTTATACCTGTGCCTAACCTGTGCCTTTTTCTCCTGCAGCTAGAGGAGGGGGAGGCCGTGGTTCACACAACTCCAGCAGAGGCTGGGCATACCAGCAAGGTGGTTCACCAAAATGAACCCTACTAGTATATCAACGCCAAAGGGAGGAGAGATTGCTCGCGATCTACATGATGCGGGTATGTCCGGTGTATCATCTCAGGGAGTCAGAGGTAGATAGAACGCATTAGTCATTCCACAGAGTACGAGCACCGTGACAAGTGATGGGCACCCCTGGTTCACGGGATACACCAGGGGATGGAGCGTACGCGGTTCTGCTCAATAAAGAAATAATAGTTGACCATTGGTGGGCGGCGGGTGTTTTCACTCAGCAAGAGGTGGGGTGAGTTAGATCATAGGTACGGGAGAAGAGCAAAAAAAATCGTTCTACCCATAGGCCCCAGTATACATATGACGAAGTAGCTCCGAGGAAGAACCTGTGTTTTGGTACTGCCAAGCAGCGGAGGTGTGAAAGAAAGCTCACTAAGTTGAGTAGGGCCGAAAGAGCCATAGTGGCTAGATATAGGCAGTCACATGGATACGAATACCCCTATGTGCCCGAGCCTATCATGAGGGAAATAGAAGAGAACCGAGATAGTTGGCTCAGAGAGAGCAGTTCAGGAATATCTTGGACCAAGTTTGGTCAAGGGGGTTACCATAATGAGGATAAGTGAAGTGAATTGGTCCGCATATGGAGCATAGGTAGGTGCATCTACATGCATGGTGGTAAGCTATCAGCCGGAGCATGGGTGGTACACTCTTCCTGTGACGGTCACGGATCATGGTGGCAGGAGAATCGGAAGCCAGATCCCAAACATTATTACTAGGTTCTCCACGTTGGAGTAACTGGTATTCAGTTGTCTAATAACTACCTCATAAGATGTTATGATCATAAAATGTGTAATCTATGTTTGTTCCCCAGGTTGTTCCAGCAGGATGGTACTGCCAAAGCTAGGTCCAAGTGGGGACCATTGGATTCCACCATAGGGAGATGTAGCCCCCTGTAAACAGCCGGGCTATAAAACCTTCTCCTACTGTGGTAAGTCCTGCTACTGGCGGCACTGTAGTCAAATGGGTTTTCCCCCTTGAAAGCCCTGCCTGATTGATAGATGCAAACCTGCCTCTGCTGCAGGCCTGATGCAGAGGGGAGGTCGTGCTGATGTCATGAGGGGCGGGGCTGACCAAACTTAGTTGCAGTTCCTGTGTCAGTTGAGCTCTGGAGTAAGTCAGGAGTAGTCAGTTGAGTCAGTTAGTCAGTAGAGAGAGAGAGAGTTAGTTCAGGAGTGCGGGGTACCCAGCCACAGGGCACAATGCCCTCAGTGTGGCACATTCTATCTGTGGCCTAACGAGCCATGGCCCATGACCGAGACCCCACGGGGTGTCTTTCCGGGAACACTAGCGGAGGTTGGCGGAAAGTACTGATTAAAACGGCCCTGGTTCCCCGTTTACAATCGAGGGGGAAGGAAACCCAGGCCCGCCGGCTGTTGAGCCCCAAGAACCGTCAACGAGGAGAAGAGCGCGACGCAGTGGAGGTACCGGAGCACGCCAGCTTCGTAACTATACCCAACTGGTTGTATCGCCGAAGACCCGGTGACTCCTAGCGGAGGATCTGATAGTGATATCTTCGGAGGAGAGATTGGTGTACCATCGGTGGCGAGCGCCTACCGGCGAACCACCCACGCGGCAGCAAGGAAGAGCAAAACGAGTTCGGACACCGTCCGACAGAGAGCGCTGGTGCGGCCGGAGGCCCGTAGCAGTCCCACAGCCGTGGTGACTCCCCAGTGCGGAGGAGATGACGATCGAGACGACCTCGTGGAGCCCGATATCATCAAACAGCAGCGGAGCGGTAAGGACACTCACCACCCCCTTACTTCCGCCAGGCAGAAAGCAGCGCCACGGAGGATAAGAGGAGAGGCTTGAGGCATACTGTCCGTTTGTGCACCGATGCTCTGCCAACGCCCAATGCCGGTCCTCGGCGTACTTCCGGTCGTGACTACGGACGGGATGGAGTTCTGCGGGCACCCCTGATGACGTCAGTTCCGGTTCCACGGAAAGAGAGGCCCTCGATGTTCTCCTCACAGAGGTTAGCCTGGCCACCCTGTCGAGCCAAGGTCCCTCCAGAGAAGCGAAAAGTATGCGGAGAGAGAGCATCTAAGAAAGCATCCATTGGTCAGGGATTGCCCGCTTGCGGACATTGAGTTGGACATTCCCCAGCCCAGCCCATAGCTCCATTGCCCCGGCCATGCCCCCTGCCCGTCACGAGTTATACCAGGGACCTAGCGGGATAAGCTATGCAGTACCCCAATACTCAAGGACTTACGGGACTGGGATTGAGCGATTGAGGGGCGGATCGGATGGGGAAATACCGTATTCAAGTGTTTTATACCTGTGCCTAACACTGTGCCTTTTTCTCCTGCAGCTAGAGGAGGGGGGGCCGTGGTTCACACAACTCCAGCAGAGGCTGGGCATACCAGCAAGGTGGTTCACCAAAATGAACCCTACTAGTATATCAACGCCAAGGGAGGAGAGATTGCTCGCGATCTACATGATGCGGGTATGTCCGGGTGTATCATCTCAGGGGAGTCAGAGTAGATAGAACGCATTAGTCATTCCACAGAGTACGAGCACCGTGACAAGTGATGGGCACCCCTGTTCACAGGATACACCAGGGGATGGAGCGTACGCGGTTCTGCTCAATAAAGAAATAATAGTTGACCATTGGTGGGCGGCGGGTGTTTTCACTCAGCAAGAGGTGGGGTGAGTTAGATCATAGGTACGAGGAGAAGAGCAAAAAAAATCGTTCTACCCATAGGCCCCAGTATACATATGACGAAGTAGCTCCGGAAGAACCTGTGTTTTGGTACTGCCAACAGGGCGAGGTGTGAAAGAAAGCTCACTAAGTTGAGTAGGGCCGAAGAGCCATAGTGGCTAGATATAGGCAGTCACATGGATACGAATACCCCTATGTGCCGAGCCTTATCATGAGGGAAATAGAAGAGAACCGAGATAGTTGGCTCAGAGAGAGCAGTTCAGGAATATCTTGGACCAAGTTTGGTCAAGGGGGTTACCATAATGAGTGATAAGGAAGTGAATTGGTCCGCATATGGAGCATAGGTAGGTGCATCTACATGCATGGTGGTAAGCTATCAGCCGGAGCATGGGTGGTACACTCTTCCTGTGACGGTCACGGATCATGGTGGCAGGAGAATCGGAAGCCAGATCCCAAACATTATTACTAGGTTCTCCACGTTGGAGTAACTGGTATTCAGTTGTCTAATAACTACCTCATAAGATGTTATGATCATAAAATGTGTATACTATGTTTGTTCCCCAGGTTGTTCCAGCAGGATGGTACTGCCAAAGCTAGGTCCAAGTGGGGACCATTGGATTCCACCATAGGGAGAGTAGCCCCCTGTAAACAGCCGGGCTATAAAACCTTCTCCTACTGTGGTAAGTCCTGCTACTGGCGGCACTGTAGTAAATGGGTTTTCCCCCTTGAAAGCCCTGCCTGATTGATAGATGCAAACCTGCCTCTGCTGCAGCCTGATGCAGAGGGGAGGTCTGCTGATGTCATGAGGGGCGGGGCTGACCAAACTTAGTTTGCAGTTCCTGTTCAGTTGAGCTCTAGGAGTAGTCAGGAGTAGTAAGTCAGGAGTAGTTCCAGTTGAAGTCGAGTCAGTTAGTCAGTAGAGAGAGAGAGAGTTAGTTCAGGAGTGCGGGGAGAGCTGGAGTGTCTGACTGGACAGTCAGACAGAGATGTAGCTAGGTTCCTGTGGAGTAGGGCCTAGTGAGATATAGGTGGACCAGTGCCCCTCACCCTTCTTAGGGGCTGAGGGAAGAGCTAGCCCCACCCTTGGTGCCCTAGGCGGAGGGTGGAGGCAGGGAGCAAAGACCCCCCTTCAGACCATCCTGAGGAGAATGACTTGGAGGGAAGGAGAGGAGAAGGAGACAGAGCCTGTACACTGTACCTGAAGTGTTTTGCTGTGTACTGTTGCTGCTGTGTGCCGCACTGATAAGCTGTGAGTACAATAAAGACCCTGCTGCTTTTATCAAAGACTGTGTACATTTGGGGCATCCACCCTGGGACCAGGGTTATCTGTTCTATACGGGTCCTATCCCATATCCCTGGGAGTATAGAGGATGGAGGCGCTGCACCACTAAAGAAACCATGGAGGCCAATGCCCCAGAAGCCTGGTCCTGTCTCCCCCATAACATCGCGGGAAGCTCAGGCCCTCCTGTTCCTCACAGGTATGCACCACCCTACACGCATGTAATCTGCCCTCACGCACCCTAGATACAGCCGATGAGTCTAGGGGGGGAGGGGGGGATATGGGTTACACATACAATTACAATATAAGGCAGAACAGCTTCTTAAAATAAAAGGAGTTAAACAGAAAATCCTATACAGTACATTACCACATGCTATGTATTTTTCCCAGAGAGGCACTGGTTCAGAAGATGAGGTCTGCCCTGCTTTCCCAGCATGCCCCTGGTCAGATCTGACTTGTAACAACCTGGCCCAGACTTAAGTACCATTCTTTCTTAGGGCACCTTCATGAGCCCACCCCTTCTACAACATACCTTGAAGCTGTTCTCCCCCAACCCTGTCTGTAGATCTTGATTAATTCAATTGACACCTTGAGTGGGCCATCCACACGGACCCCCCCCCCCCTCCCCAAGTAAATCCCTTTGAAATTCAGAGCAGTTCAAAGAAACAGTTCTGACCTGTTTCAGACTCAGCATTTTGTATGTTTTTCTTAAAAGTGTTGCTCATTAACCCCTTAAGCACCAGAGGGATTAAAAATACCCAATATCTCATGACATTATCATGACATCTCCCTCCTTAAAATGAGCGAAGGTACTGGCTTACACGCTAGTCCCACGTTCAAACAAATAAAACCTTTACCCTTTCCTCTGGGTTTCTCTGCCTCGCTGTCTTGCTCCTTGCTGGATATATCTCCCTCTGCCTCGCTCTCTCTTCCCTCTGCGGCCTTTCCCTGTGCCTCGCCTTGCTCTTTCTTGCTGGGTATATCTTCCCCCGCCTCGATCTCTCTTCCCTCTGCGGCCTGGCCCTGTGCCTCGCTGTCTTGCTTTTTCTTGCTGTAGATATATCTCTCCCAGCCTCGCCCTCTCTCCCCTCTGCGGACTGTCCTTGTGCCTCGCTGTCTTGCTTTCTCATGTGGTAGATATATCTCTCCCAGCCTTGCTCCCTCGTCCCTCTGTGGACGGTCCCTGTGCCTCGTTGTCCTGCTGTATATCGCTTCCCCAGCTTCGTTCTCTCTTCCCTCGGCTGACTGTCCCTGTGCCTCGCGGTCTTGCTGTATATATCTCTCCCAGACTCGCTCTCTCTTCCCTCGGCGGACGGTCCCTGTGCCTCGTAGTCTTGCTTTATATGTCTCTCCCAGCCTCTCTCTCCATTTCCCTGGTGGACGGTCTGGTTGGTGTGGAGGGATTGTACGGGGAGGCTCCCACACCCCCCCACTCCGTTGCGACCCCTGTCAGTCACCCTTCCCCAGTACCCAGCGTGTGTTAGTACCTGGAACTGTTCGGCGGGTCCCTGAGCTGGTTGGGTCACAGCGGTCTCATAGTAGGTAACCATCTTTCCAAGATCATTACCTAGCAACACATTAGCAGGAATATCATTCATTACTCCCACCTCCCGCACTCCCTGCCCAACACCCCAATTCAAGTATACCCTTGCCACCGGCAAAACGTGGCGGCCTCCTCCCGCCACCCCCATATGCAGAACCCTCCCAGGAACGATTTCCTCAGGCCGCACCAGTCCTGGTCGCACCAGTCCTGGCCGCACCAGGGTAAGGGTAGCGCCAGAGTCTCTCAGTCCTTGGGTGAGTTTCTGACCCACCAGGACGGATTGCATGTGGGTACCTCTGTTTTCTCGCGACCCAGATACCACACAAGCACCTAGGCGTACTCCCGAGGGGTGATCCTCTCCAGAGATAGCGGCAGGCTTCATCCGGTCTGGGCAGTCGAGGCTGATGTGCCCCTGCTTTTGACAGGTAAAACACTGGCGGGTATCTCCCTGCCCAGGTGGGCGGATTCCCCCTCCCCCCCAGATGAAGCCCCAGCAGGCTTAAAAGGCGGTCGTTGTGGGGTTTCACAGGATTCACCCCTCTTCCATCCCGTGACCCCCTTGTTAACCTCTGGATTCTGGTTAGCCACATATGAATCTGCAAGCTTGCCAGCCTCTGTGGCTGACTTAGGATCTCGGTCCTTAACCCACTTTCTCACTTCAGGTGGGCAAAGGGTTAAAAATTGCTCATGAACCACAAGATCCAATAACCCCTCAAAGCTGTCAACTTCCAGCCCTCCAACCCACTGCTTGCACAAAGATGTCAGACTAAAATATCTGCCAGGGCATCAGGTCCCTGTTTATTATAGGAAACACTATGCATTCTAAGACAAAATCAGTTGTAGTAACATGTGCCTGAATTTAGCAAGTTATTCTCTCCAGCGTGCACAAATTCATTCAGAGCCCAAAGCATTACTTATTAAATGGTTTAATATATATAAAAATACAGTGCTTGAATTACAGAAAAGGTATTACAAAATAAACATACAATTACAATATAAGGCAGAGCAGCTTCTTAAAATAAAAGGAGTAAAACAGAAAATCCTATACAGTACATTACCACATGCTATGGATTTTTCCCAGAGAGGCACTGGTTCAGAAGATGAGGTCTGCCCTGCTTTCCCAGCATGCCCCTGGTCAGATCTGACTTGTAACAACCTGGCCCAGACTTAAGTACAATTCTTTCTTAGGGCACCTTCATGAGCCCACCCCTTCTACAACATACCTTGAAGCTGTTCTCCCCCAACCCTGCCTGTAGACCTTGATTAATTCAATTGACACCTTGAGTGGGCCATCCACACGGAAACCTCCCCCCCCTCCCCAAGTAAATCCCTTTGAAATTCAGAGCAATTCAAAGAAACAGTTCTGACCTGTTTCAGACTCAGCATTTTGTATTTTTTCTTAAAAGTGTAGCTCATTAACCCCTTAAGCACCAGAGGGATTAAAAATACCCAATATCTCATGACATTATCATGACACACGTGGAGGAAGCCACTACGAATGTTTTGGAAATAGCGAGGGAATTAGAATTGGAAGTCGAGCCTGAGGATGTAAAAGAATTGCTTGTGTCCCACGACGAGCCCCTAACAGGCGAAGATCTTCTTCTGGTTGATGAGCAAAGAAGGATGTTTTGCAGCGAGGAGTCACATCCTGATGATAGTCCTGCTGTCCCAAATGACATCCAAGGGATTGGAAGAAGCCATCAACTGTATTGAAAAGGGGATGGCAGCTTCTGAGAGGATTGGTCCAAATTTCGAAAGAAGTTCTCCAGTGAATGCGAGCCTTCTAACCGGGATTGCATGCGGTAAAGAAAGTCTAAGGGAAAGGAGACGGCAATCCTCAAGGCAAATTACATTGCTTTTGTACTTTAAGAAAGTACCATCACAACCTTCAACTGCGACAGCTACCCGTGAAGAATCTTCACATCCAACAGTAACATCAACACAAAGTCCTGCAAGAGATTCATCCAATTCTCCATCATCAAAACGGATAAGATGTGTTGAGTTCTATGATGATGAAGTGCCATCAACGTCATCGTTTGGACAATAAATATACAGTAGTATAGTTACAGTACTGTGCTGCATGTGTTATTCTTTATTGTACTGTTCCTTGTTACAGTAATGTGTGACAGCCTATGTGCAAGTTTTGTATTTTTTGCATTTTCACTCTTTAGAGTTTTGCAGAGTTTTTGGATAATGCAGGGACCATGTGTGACACATTGGGGTGTAGGATTATTCCTGCCTAAGCACAGTACTGTAC